>JARKHS020007664.1:0-66035 GCA_030143305.2 Amblyomma americanum
AGCATCTCTCTTCGCAGATAACACGTCTCAGAAAAGGTTCTATATATTGCGCAGTCACCTTCATTTTGTGGATAATTCTGCCTTTTCAGAAGGGCAAGGAGGGGACAAATTGCGTCTGGAGCAATCTTTTTTGAGAGCCTCCAAAACGCCTGCTTCTCACTATCATGCTCAAGTTTCTATGGACGACAAGAAGATACCATTATCCGGGAGATGTGCTTTAAAGAAGCACCTGCCATGAAAACTTAACCACATCGGATTTAAAAATTTTGTTGGGGCAACACCGGACTGCCTAGTCCTAGACTTCCTTGTTTGCAATGAATAGGAGACAGGCCCACTTAATGACATGAATGCATATGGCTTGGGAGAAGCAGTAGCCACGAAGCTTCCGAATGTCATAACGCAAGAGGACATGTATGTTTTCAAGGACAGATATATTACAGGCCTGTCCATTATAGACTTTCTTTTCCAAGGCAGAAGATTTCTGACATGAACAATGAGTGCGACTCACACCGAAGGGGCTGCTCCAGTGACTGATAGGATAACAACAACAACAACGACTTCAAATGAAACTACAATGAATCGTGGTGACAGAGCCTGCTTTGCGTGTAAGGTTAGAAAGGTGCTCCTTGTTAAATGGACGAATAACATTCTGTTTTTGTCCTTACCAGCGCGGTTGGAAGTAATCCCAGAGGTGCTTGAAAGATTAAAAAAGAAAAAAATGCCGTTTTGCAGCCATCTATTGTCTCAGAATATAACCAATGCATAGAAGGTGTGGATCGTATGAACCGGTATATTTCATATTTAAGAATTAAAGTCAAACCAAGAAAGTGGACCGTAATATTCTTCACTCACTTTCGTGTCATGTCTCTCTGGAATGCATGGATTGAATACTACAGGGACGCTAGAGCCATGAATGTGCCACAAAAAAACTTTCTCGTTTCTTCAAATCAAGCAAAACATAGCAAAACACTGGTCAAATGTAATAAAACTCAAAGCAAAAGCACAGCTGTAAGAAACGAAAATGGAGCTTCACAACAGATTGGGCCAATACAACTGTCTAATCACGACGTCCACAATGATCCCTTCGATCATTTTCCGGAATTTTGCAAGCTACAGAATGCCACTGTCCACGTGTGTGTAACTTTTGTAATTAAAATCGCGAAAGATTTTGAGCAATTTATTTCTGCATGCACTCTTCATAAGGTGTGCAATAATATTCAGAAATGAGTTTTCGCCTCTTTTTGGGGTGGGTAGTGAAAAGGTTAAACACAAAAAAGCCAAACTTTGTCGTGCCACAGCAGCGAGTGTACTCGCATTTTTGAAATTCTAAGCAACTAATATGGCTATTACTACTTGATACATCTGTCTAAATGTTACCAGGAGCCTAGATATAATAGATAAAAAGTTAATTATCAGAAATTAGCTATGCGCCTAACTATAGTTACTGTTTTCACCTGTTTTTCAATGTTCGCCATCGCAGGTATTATTGCGGCGCACAAGCCACCTTATACCTTGAGCAGCATAGCTTTAAAAATTAGTGGCTGTCTTCCGTACACCAAGTGTCTCAGTCTTAAAGTGGAAATTTCTTCGCGGCATAAGGAAACAATTCTGAATGACCTCTTGCATGCACAGCAAAGCTTGAGTTAGAATACACTGGCGCTTGGAAGGCTTTAGTTTAGATTACATAACCTTGTGCTCTTTAAGGAGCACCAATAACTGATAACGTATGCGCAATCTAATTTTTTCCGTGAGAAAGTCAAATACTGTGCCAGAAAGCTTAAGTCGTTAACCGCGGTCCGCAGTTCAATCCAGTAACTCAACTTTTGATAAGCCTTAAGCACGCATTGATGGAATAGTTTCATTTTTAGATATAAACAAGCACCAACAATGACCCATGGAGGTATCTCCTCTGCATATTTTTTGTTCTATCATTTCCCCTGCGCTTTCTTGTTCCTACACTTTTCGCCGTCTCCCTTTGGGTCCTTTAATTTAGTCACACGACGTCACCGACAAAACTTTGCTTATCCATACGCTTTTTGTGTCAAAATAAATGGTTATTAAGGAATACCTTTGCCAGGAAGACAGTAACGTGAAACAATGCAAAGTTACACCTCAGGCTATTCTATTTAAGCGGGCAAGGTAAGCACAGCAAGCAGCTTCAAAAATTCATTATGCAATCTTTGTTGCCATCAGACTTCCCCAAAAACCACCTTGGCAGCTAAGTAAGCTATCTGTTCTTTGATAATACAGAGATATATACAGCTGGCTTGCATTCTGTAGTGATAAAAGTGCTGTGATGGAATCTAAACGCAAGCCGCGTGCAGTCACAGTCAAATACCAACCAAGATCAGCAAAATTTCCGAAACACAAAAATACTGCATCACACATGCTTCTCCTTCATTTGTAGAAGTACTGGGTTGCTTTTAAAAGAGTTTTCATATTTCATGAGCTTTCACGACAGAGGTAAACTAGCTACAGCCTAAATTGTGACTGACTCAACAAACGCCACAACAGCAAACACTTTTCTACTCGACAATACGAAACAAAATACACCAGTCCTTGCACTGTAATTTGTACTTCCACGACTGCCAAATATACTGTTGGTGTTTGCAGTGCAAAATGATGGTCGTGCACCTAGAAAACCGAATAAGCATTTGTTTTTTCTCTTCTTCTTTCCTACGCTATGTTCCTTTCAGAACAAGATCCATGGAGTAGTTAGCTGCTGTGTGTTGATTAAACACTGCATGCAGTGTTGGTTCTTTCAGCCAATATGAAACCCTCTTGTGACCGCTCTCCTGGAGTCCTTGCTGGGGTCGGAGCTTCTGGAACAGAAGCTGGGACTGGTCAACCGCGTGCCGGATATGCAGAGCACTTGAACTGCGTTTGTTGCGAAAAAGCTTTTTCCCTCTTTTGCGTCTTCCACTTATGTCCTAACAGCCAATCTTACCTTTATGATAGGTGTACAATATTAAAAAGTTCATAAAACACTGGCAAGCACTGCGAGCGGCTAGGGCGTGAATCGGTAAAGGGAAAATACGCATGGCAGATCTCTATCACAGGAGTAAAACTAGGACATGAATAAGCGCGCCTATATTTTCACCCTTGACGCATTCTGCAGTGATCGGGTGCTTACAGCCTTCCTGAATTAAAAGGCCTGGAATCAGCATAAGTATTTTCCCTTGCTCATCTGTGGAGCTTAAACATAAAGAAAAACAAAATAACAAATAAGCCTGTAGCCGCTGCGGTGGCTCAGATGTTATGGTAACCGGCTGCTTACCTGAAAGAAGCGGGTTTGAGCCGCGCCTTGGCGGTCGCAATTTTAGAGAGGCGAAATGTTAGTGGACAGTGTAATGTGTGATGTCATCGCACGTGAAAAAAAAACCTAGGTGGTCGAAATTTTCATGAGCTCTCCACTACGGCGCCTCTCATATCCTGATGCGCTTTGGAACATTAAACCCCATAAAACCAGAACCAAACGAAATAAATCTGAAACAGGCGCAGCGCATGAAGCTGAGGTAAATGATGAACAGTACAGAAGCAAGCAAATGAAATATCACGATAGTTAAGGTACATTGACATCTCAGTAGCGCACTTCAATTCAGTGCAAAATTTCTTGAAACACGGCGAACGTCTGGGCCAGTTGGTCCGGCATGTTCAAGGGTAAAAAGAACCTCGACTGGAACATGACGTAGGAAGAGAAGTGGGGAGGAGGAGTGATATCCGCTTGTTCTGTCCCCATCTCTGCCTACGTCCTGTTCTTGTCGTGGATAGTTCTCGAAGCAATTTGGGGTGGCCATTTAAAGTGAAAAACGAGTGCCTTCGAAAGACTTATGTTGTGGTTGTGGGCAGATAAATATGTGTTTTTGTTCAGCTTAGGAGGTTTGGAGGAACCGGACCGCAGCAACAAGTGCAGTAATAAGCGATAAGATGCATCTCAACAAGTTTCTGCTGTATTGTTCATAACGCAGTGATTGTGATAGAACGATGACTAATTATTTTCGTAAAAATGGGCTGGAAAAGCGGTTTTTACCTACTTTATTTATAGAATTTTTATTTTAGAAGCAGAAAAAATAACATAGCAAGCTATGCGCAAAGACAGCAATCAATCGAATAAGAACCTCACACACATTGTCATTGAACACAAAATGATGAGCGGTAGACATTACAGCATTACGTCAATTACCGCGTTTTTGAATGTCAAAGAATCATGATTTGAAAGTGGCGGCCTCCTGATGTCGACATTTTCATTTCGATGACGTCACGAAGCGAGGCGTATATCGTGCATTCGTCTCAATAAACTCTTAGTCGGAAGTGAGCGCTTTGTTGTCTGCGGCCTTCATGTCCTTGTTTGTTCGCGCTCGTACGTGGTCTGCAATGCAACACCAACTCGCACTTCAACCTGTGCTCTTGGAGAAAATGCTTTGGGTAACGCTGAATGTCAGGAATAAAATTGCTGCTCATGCAGGCAAGGAAACTCGCGGTAATAATGTTGTACGTGAAGCCAAGATGAAGTAATGGACGTCAGTAGGACAAGCAGTACAAATGTGAGAAAACAGAATGTCCCTTATTATAAGAGAATGAACTCTAATTGGAAAAAAACGCAGAAGGGGCGGCAAGAAATTCAGTTGGGCGGATCAGGGATCATTGTAGGGACACAAGTGAGTGGTTTGTCCTGCAGAAGAAGTATTAGGGAAATGATGCAATTAGTGGTTTCATCAGTGATTTACTTATAGTAGTTTAGAACAGAAATTTCAAAATCTTTACTACTTTTCTTTACATCCTTCATGAATATGCGGATAAGCAGTGCAATTCGTGTGACGGGAAAAATCAATGTCCCATTTCGAGTGATTGAAGCGAAAGATGAAATGCGTATTGTTCCTCGGCCATGTCAAGTTTTTTGGTTTATGGTGGTTTAACGTCCCAAAATGACTCAGGCTATGAGGAACGCCGTAGTTAAAGGGTACAACAATTTCGACCAACCAGGGTTCTTTAACGTGTACCGACCTCGCACAGTGCACAGCCTCTTGTATTTCGCCGCCATCGAAATTCGACGCCGCGGGTCATTTAAAGAATAACAATTTTATATGCAGCAGATAAACGCTTATGGTACTGGCCCTTTAGGTAGTTGTTTATTTTGCTGTGGAATGTGAAGAAACTTGCTTGTGTAAAAGATAAACTCTCCGCCCAAAACGCATTTTTCTGTGTCCAGCACATTTGCGTAACTGCCATTATTCATGTTTACATCCACAAGGCGGAAATTGCGTGGGACAGGTAGAACTTGTTCAGGGATCCTTTGTCAATGCACTATCATGAAGTGTTCGGCGTCTCAACGAAGTGGACACCGCAGCTTCTCCGAGGACGGTGATGTAAGCATCACCGGAACATCAGTAAAGTTAACCGCATGAATACACGTAATCAAAATTCCTGAAATCCGCTTCTAAGTAAACAAGTGAACAAAGTCAACAACAAAGTTTTGCACATAATATTGTTGTGTCATTCGAAATTTAAATATTTCTTTTTTTAGCACTTGCAACGAGAGCTTTCCATATTTTACAGCCTGAAGATTTTCTTCTACAATCTGTAGGCTTAGCGGTGGTACTGCACAGCGCAGACGGCCAGAAGGCCCGCCTATAACATGCTCCACGAGTTACGGCAACAGCGGGCGCGGAATTCAGGGAGTGCGGTTAGAGACGACTGCACCATTTAGGTAGTGTGTTTGAACACGCTCAACGCATAGCAAAAGCGCCGAAAAAAGTTAAGAGTACTTGCACGCGTTACTAAATGTAGCTAGACGCAGGCGGCAAGCGCCGATACTTTGAAACGTCGAGACGCGCTGAAAATGTCATGCCACTGACCGTTCTTCATAGCCATGTCTCCAGCATAACTTCATATCTACATTGCAAAGCGAAGACTAACTTTGCTAACGGCCTCGGAAACCTTGAAACCGATAAGACCAAGTACATGAGCTAACACAAAAAGAGAATGCGGGCAACGACCGCCTGCTTCGCATTTGCAATGCCAATGGATGGTGTAGGAACAGCACTAAAAACAGGACAGAAGTCAAACATGGAAGCACAGGGACGGGCGCTGATGGATGTTTGGACGACCTTTAAGACAAACAGAGCCATGCACTTGAGAGTTAGCTGTTGAAAGCGTTTTCAATTTTTCCGCTCCGCTTCAGCAGCGGCTTATGGGATATCTAAAAGCATTGTGTCGTGGCAATCAAGCCAGGAGGAAAATTATCCTGCCATGATACTGGCGTACTACGCTCAAAGCACGCTGCTGCATTTTACAGGTTCTGGAGCTGAAGTAGTAGCAATATCTCGTGGACCAGCAAGAACATCGTTGTTGCACCCTACGTCCACGGCTTTACTCACAAACTCAAGAAGATCGCCGCAAAACAAGCTGTCAAGGTGGTTTGCTCTGCACCCAACAAAGCATACAAGATGTGCTGCCAAGTTAACAACGAAGAGCGAAGGATGAGGTGCGCAGTAAACCACCAGACAAGATACGCAGATTGCGACGAAGGTGTAATTTATCATTTCCCTGTCGCATGCGGTAAATGTTATTTTGGACATACAGGCAGGTGCGTCAATGAAAGAGCTAGAGAACACGCAAATTCATTAGGAGCAACTGCCACATCAAGTTTCCTGGCTCTCCATTGCCGCCAGCCTAAGCACCCATGCACGGCTAGCCTCGACAACATCTCGATCCTTGGAAGAAAAAAAGATAGGCTGGCCAGGGAAATCATCGAAGCTGTAGCCATCCATAAGAAAGGGAAGGACTGCGTAAGCACCCCGTCAACTGCACTTTCAACCAAAGAAAAAACGTTCCTCCATGATGTTTGCTTTGTCCCATGAACCGGCCAAATTATACGCCCGTCCTGTTCGGCACCGTGTTTGAGCTTTTTGTTTTTTTATCTCCCACATCATGTTTTAGGTTTTCAGCCCTGTTTTAGCCGTGTTAGTGTTGGCATTTTTTGGTTTTTATTCAACTCTCGTCTCACCTGAAGGCGAAGGAGCTTTTCATGATTTCGCAGCCTCATGTCCATCTTCATGTTAAACTTCTAGCTTTGTTTTGGCGTGATTTCTTGCCGTTTTTTCATTCATATATTCTTTCAGTTGTTTCGTGTTTTGGTTTTATGACGCGGCTTTTGCTCTTTCACTGTCTTTGTTGTGGCCTAGATCTTATCCTGTGACTACGCTTAGAACTGATTCTTGAACATGCTTTGGTTCCCATCACGTGCGCACAGTTTTGCAACGCGGCCCAAGATTGCGGGGGGCTCAGTGATTTCGCTTTCCCGGTAACGGCTGTTTCGTCATCTGTTCTAAGGATTGTTGTTACATTTGCTTTTCGTGCGGATTTCTTTCGCCGTGCGCTTTGCCTTCTCTCCATCCTTCTCTCCACCTTTACCACTGTTCCGCGCCTTTTCATTAAAGTTGTTAGTCAGCAGTGTGTTCCGTGTTCCACGTGTCTCTCTTCGTTGGTGTCTCAAAGTTCATGCTGGCCCATATCATGGATTCATACCAACTGGCCCAGAAAATTGCCATTTTCCATTGCTGCAGAAGCGACGATTGCTTTTTAGTGCTGCTGCCCTGCCCACTGTGTGGTCACCGTTTCTTTTCTTGCGTGATCGCATTATCAAAAGATCTGTTGCCTTGTGGCAGTGTTGAAACAAATCTCGGCCAGTCTGAAAAACAAATGCTATCGGAATTGCTAGAAGGCCAGAGCAAGATTAATTCAACAATGGGGGGCATGCAGACGTCTCAAAACATAACTTAGAATAAACATTCCGGTTTAACTTAGCGAATTGTTGGCACTGAGAAACAGTTGTCGGGCCTAAATGTCTTAGCCACGAAGGTAAAAGACATGGAATCGGCAATATCGGAACTTCAGGAGCAGCTCAGTACAGTTAGGAACCATATAGACAATTTAAAAAGCACAAGTAGGAGAAATAACTTGATAATTTACGGAATAAAAGAGTTTAGCAAGGAGACAAGCTCAGAAACTGTGAAAGGAAGTAACTGATGGGGCTTTTTCTGGAACAAGGTTTAACAGTGCGTGGTGTCGAAAGATGTCACAGGGTGGGTAAAAAAAAGAAAGAAATAAGACGCGACCAGTTGTTTTGAAACTCCTGGATTCTGTGAAAAAAATTCATTATTACGATCATGCTATTAACTCAAAAACACTAAAATCATCTCAAATCCAAGCACCGAAAAGCTCAAAATCATTAGCTGAGGACTTTTCTAAAGGAGTTAGGGAAATACGGAAACAGCAGTGGAAAAGCTGTGAAGAAGAGGGGAAAGAGGGCGCCAAGTTTCATAGCTAAGCTATGATAAGCTAAGCTTTAATGGTGTACTGTATGGTTGGGATGAAACAAGAGCTCCTGGCTTGAAGGTTAGAAAGAAATCAAACTGACTCCGGAATAAGAGACTTCAGACCCTGAAAATACTAAATGTTAATTGCAGAAGTGTCATAAACAAGGCAACTGAGTTGGAGGTTCTTCTGCTTTTGCACGACCCTGAAATAGTGGTTTTGACCGAAACTTGGCTCAACAATACAGTGCATGACAGTGAGTACGTTACCACTGGATACAGTTAGTACCAAAAAGATCGTGATGGTAGAGGTGGAGATGTCAGCATTTGGTTCAAAATCATCCTTGCGAATTTTACCAATGCCTGATGTTCCCAATTTAAAGTGCATTTTTTCGCAGAACGTACTATGGAAACGTGAGATATCGTACCATAACACGAAGCTGAAGAGATAGAGCAGCCAACAAGCAGCACTAGCCGAAAGGTCAGCGCATGCCTGAAAAGCGAAATCAGTAAATACCAAAGGCAAAGCATCCGCCACTGTCGTAGATTCACAGCATAACATCTAGTGCTCTCCCATAATTTTTTTTTAACTTCTTAACCTTCCTTGTGATTGTGCGCGCTTACTTATGTGCATGTGTCTGCTTGTTTTTCATACAAGAGTTCGAGTGTGGTAATATATTCATCAAACAGCGGAAGGTCACTGACACAGGCAAATATAAGTCGGGAAATACACGAATTTCTTCAGTAGGGCTCCTTCTTTATGAGCGGAAACCGTACAAATGCGCAGGTCACTCACAACGCAGGCTATTCTACTTATCTTGCTACAGGTTTTGGTTTCTACGGCTGGTAAGACATCTTCGTTTTTAAGGATAAATTGATTGGAATTCTTATTCTTGAGAAACAAACTCCTGCTACACTGCCCCAATCTATATGCATGAACCCTTAAGAATCAGCCGGTAATTTGCCTTTTTAATGGTAATCAGGAACAACATACTTTTTCTGCACAGATCTTTGCGATGTTGATGAATTTTAGATCAGGGAAACGAAAAAAAAAACAACAGCATATTTTCCCGCACTAAAAGCACAGTACTCTCAGTTGGCGTGCGGAAGCGGGCAGTTAGGACAGGAGTGATTGAAGTAAAGGCGTTACAGAAGGATACTGCAAGGGGTAAGAGAAGTCGAGAAGTCGAAGAGAAGTATAATGCTAAATTTTTTGCAAAAATGTGCCTGAGAAGTATAGAACTCAAGAGAAGGGGAGGAAAGGTTCGAACGGAGTTTCCTAGGCCCTTGTTCTACACCCTTAATCTGGCTCCACAAGATTCAATTAGTAAGTGGAGCTTCAGCGAAACTTTTTATAATAAGAAGTTCGGCTTACATAAGTGGAACCGACGTTCCGGGCAGACAACTGAAGACCAATGTAGAATCACGCTTCAGTTAAGTGGAGATGGTTTTAAGTGCAACACAAAATCTACACATGTATCTAGAACACATGCTCCCCATACAGACCGCTCTCGAGTCTCGACCTAATCGACGGCTTTAATGCTCGGCATCACTACACGATAGAGACGCCTAATCCGGCTGCTAGGTTAGCGTCCTCACATTGCATGTTTTGAACATTGTGGACACTTATTCGAGGACATGTTTAGGTGTAAGTGAGCTGCAACAAAATAATCCTTTGCAAGAAGCACACTTTTCTGTGAATGGCATTGCTTGGCCCAAGACGCCCTGCGCAATCTAAGTGGTCAATGATAATGCTATTTTATGACACGCAACTGTAGCGTACACATGACCATACTTCTGCTGGCATTTGCATACACTGCTACCTGTGATTTTTTATTGGAAGGAATTTAATGTGCTGAATTTTACCGTCAGCTGCAAAGCAGTAACTACAACAATAGGAGAGAAGTACTCAAGGAATTAGATAACTAAAATATGGAATTATAATCAATATTTTGTACAGCAGTGTTATGGAGAATTTAAACTTAAAAAAATGGGATAAAGTCGCGCAAACACAGGCTTTTAATCATGTATTCCTCAGGAATTCTCCCTGGTATACCACCGGGTGATGGTATACCAGGGCACAGAACTTAATGAGAACGTCAGGGAATCCAAGTGCAAAAAATTCAAGGGGCACTTTGTTGGCCTAAAGTGCTGTGAGGCGAAAGCCTTTAGCGCGGTACTGCTGCTTGTGTCACTGAGGAATGGTTAAGATATAATGAAGTACAAAATTATTCCTACGCATGCGTTGACAGGAAGTAGCATAGTTTTTAGCGCGCTGGCTGCGGAACGAAAAAATGGTGGTTCAAATCCCTCCTTGCGCAAGCATTTCTTTTTCATCGAGGTGTTATCATTTCATTGACAGCTACAGTGTGACAGATTTCGCGTACGGACGGGCCGACGGAACGAAGCATTAAACCGATGCCGACGCATTCGTTCATTGGTCGTCTGTCGCTGTGTAACAGGGGAAGTGGTACGCTTGCGTTTACTCGCATTCTGAGATCCATTGTAGCGAGCGCTAGAAGGGAGGTTGCGCGGCACCCGACTCGGTCGACAGTTTTGAGGCGTCTGTCGCGGGCGCGGCTCGCGCGCTGGTGTTGCCACCTCACGCATGCGCAGTGAACTACCAATGCCGCAAGAGCGCAACCGACGGACGGACGGACAGGGTCGAGAGCATGAGCTAAGAACGGCTTTCGCCTTAGAAAACCTACAGCGAAGGCGGGGCAGCCACCCCCATCTGTGGCGAAGCGAGTGGTGGCCTAGCTTCGGCGGGAATTCTCAGGCCATTGGCTCTCAGATATCACGCGCCCACTGCTCACGTGCCTAAGAGCGGAAGAAAAACGAGTCTCCCATCGCTGCGCTCACCGCCTTTGGATCTCGCGAGCATTGACCTAGTTCTATCTGGGACGCGTCGTGAAGTAGCTGGAACCTGTGTTAAACATGGCTGTATCGAGGACAAATGACCAGCTGACTGTTCTACTAATAAAGTTGTCTTCCACATATGTTCTCCTGCTGAATGCTAAAAAGGGCTACAAAGGTGTGTTCCAGTGGAAAAGTCGAGATGATCCTCGTTATTTAACCGGAACTTTGTGTGGAACAACGAAAACTTATGGAAAACCGAGATTAAGAGTGCAGGGTTCCTCCAAAGCCAGTAAAGAAGGAAATCCTACTTGCTGCATGGTCGAGTTCAGGCAATCATAAGCCAACTGGGAATTGTGTGTTGGCAAAGGTGATGATCTAGCTGATTACAATACTACCGTGGGCCCGTACGTTAGTCATCGGAACGGAGAAGAGAAAGGGATTCACAGCGTCTCTGAGATGTATGTATGAAGCTGATCGGAAAAGTTCTCTTCTGCAAGACACAGATTTCCTGCCGGTATGGACCTTCGCGCATATATACGCGCCACGATGATAAACGGTTCCCTGGTCGGCTGTCGTAAATCTTGTAGGCATATAATTTGCAGCCTAGAACCACCTGTTCTGTCTTCCTCGCGATAGCGAAAAGCAGGATTGTAGAAGATTAACCAAAAGCTTGCAGTTACTAATCCATGAAGCAGAGACTAGGAGGCGAACGAAAGGGTAGACAATAACTTGGAGAGAGCCCAGCGAGGCATGGAAAGAAAAATCATAAGCTTAACAATAACAGAGAGGGATTCCTAGAGAGAAAGCGCAGCATGAGACGCCGCAGAGTAATTAATGTAGACATAGGACCCGGAAGTTGCTATACTAAGTTGGCCGCAGCCTGCACCGGACCGGCTTAACTTTAGAGTTATAGGATATGCATGTGCGTTGCAGTCACTGTAGTAAGGCTGATGCTGAATACGATGATAGTGAATTAAGCTGCACTCCTCACAATATACGACAGGACTCACTTTACATAAATAGAGGAACAGCCTCAATCTACCAAACTGTCTCTTTGTTAGTACGATTCTAAGCATTGCAGGTCATAATTATTCAGATTCTAAATAGCTCAGTCGCTGACACTTAAGACCAGCATCACGCCAAGTAAGGCAGCTCTGTTCCCAGACGACTCGGAAGACTGTACCAAAGCTGCATTGGCTGGTGCTGTGCTCTAATTCGCGTATAGACAGGTCTCAGGACGTGACGCCATGGAGATGTGGTGGCGCTAGATCAGCAGTGAGTTTCGTTGCATGGGCAAAAGGTTGGATCGTCCACATTTGGTGTGCCGAGCTTGCGTGTCGCTGAACATAATTCGCCACATGCCAACCAATTCTCATGCGGTTGTTTGAACCGGAAGGTTCAACAAGGAAAGCACTATCAGTTTCCACAAGTTTACTTTGGTCAAGCAGTGGGCGAAAGCGAAGGATAGCGTCAGTGTAGCAGGGCAAGTTCGACTGTGCTTCAGTTTTTCATCTAGCTTTACAATTATGCATTGAAGCCTTATCAATTAGTTTGCGTCTCTCAATCCTCAGGGTTTCTATTCTATCGCGCGGCGAACAGCGTAAAAATAAGCGCTTGCAACGGCTTCGCTTATCGTCGTGCTCTCGGCTTGTGAACTTTAGACGCTATAATTCATGTGCGCGCGATTCTAAATTGAACGCAGGTGAGCCGCTTTAACATGCCAATCACCCAGACAATTTATCAAGTATTTCTTCGCTCAAAAATTACAGAACAGCTGCTTCACTGTTAACTACACCGTTAACCGCTAGCTGTTAAGCGCGATGTTTGAAGCCGCACCAAACCGTCCAACTAAAAGCCACGTAGTTTCTTCGAGCTCTCTTTAACTTTCGTGAGGTTTCAACAGCTGTTTTTTTCAAAAAAATGTCCTAGAAAGCTATTACATTCATGATTTCGCCAACGGAATGCAGAGTTATTTCCCAGATTCTCTGAATTTCCTCCTTGCAGGTCGATCAGGCCCAGGCTAATTCAGCGAATACCACACATTAAACACCGGGCTGTGCCGGAGGCTCCCACGGTTTTTTGTAATAGATTTTAAATTTAACCTGCACATATCAAACGTAAGCTTCCGAGCGGTCTCATAAAGTCCAGGCTGGATGATGTTCGATGCAGCACATGAGTTTTCGCGACACGCACGCACAACCTGGCGATTAGCAAGCCCAATGTCAAAACCACCCGCTCGATGCATGCACAGAAGTTAACCATTGTTCTGTCACGGGTGCGCACCCTGCCGTGCGGCAACCAGGGTGCCTTGATATCCTGCGAAGTGATACTCAGCGCCTTGTGTGTCGGCCGCGAGAATATCACTGTGCGGCACAGGGAAAGCGGCACAGGCCGGGAGCACCTGCTGCAAAGTATCCAATCCACTGCAATCATTGAACGCGTCCCTGAGTGAAAGTTCGTGGCACACCCGTCTTACTCCGGGCGACACGCAGCAGACGCGCACTCGTAGAATCGTCGCGTGCAGGAGGTGCGACCATGAGCGCGCGCAGACAACAGAGATGCGCTTTCCTTGCGCGATGCGTGGGCCCGGGTGTTGTTGGCAGAGGAGGCCGTAGGTCATCGCACTCAAGTTTTTTAGGGGAAACAGAACATCGCTAGGAGGAAGTTGATATGCTGAGGTGGTCAGGTCGTCGGCCTCTTCGTTGCTGCCTAAGCCACAGTGAGCGGGTGCCGATAGCATGAGGCCACTGCTTCCGCTACCTGTAAGGCGCGCAGTGCGCTTGCTTATGAAGCATGGTGGCGGTGTACCGCGGCAACTCCTATCGCGTGTGGTAGAGCTTGAAACATTGACATCGACTTTAATGTTCTATCTCTTATTGCACGCGGCAGTTTTCTCATCACAAAGCGAAATTCTGGTTTAACTTTTGTGCGGAATTACAATTTGGTCGATGCGGTTGAACCTGATTACTGCCTCCATTGAAGACTGATGGTTCTCTTTTAATGCACACAACTCAAAACATGACGTACGTAACTCAACGCTTACACAGGACAAGTTGAGAACTTGTTGAGAACTTTGAGAAGTTGAGAACTTTGAACAGAATTTTATGCCCGCAAGTTTTTACACAATAAGCTTTCATGGTTCCTACGCAAAAATTTGTCTCCTATACATAGTACACAATTTATTCTATTAGGCAGGCATTATAAAATACTGCATATTTTATGTCAGTTCAGTTATTCAGTGGTGCCTGAAGTTGTTAGATAAAGCATATCTTTTGTTTTTCTTGGCTGCTTTTGCTTCTCGAAAGCCTTCGCTCACAGGTTTGTTTGTTTTTTACTTCCCTTTTTCTCTTTACTCGAGGGATGCATTCTGCTATTTTGGTGAATTTGCGTCACTTAAATTAATCATGCTTATTTACCTTCATCAGCAGTCACACTTTGTAGTATAAAATACACAATGCAAACTGCAATTCAAGTTGTAATGAAGTTCCAAATTGGCCATAAAATGTAGAACAATAACAAAAACCTTCTCAAACGCCGGCAATGTTGTCAGCTTTGAGAAAGCTATTCAAAATATTTATTTACTTGAAATCTGCCTCAACCAGTCTTCATGAAAATTCCATCCGTCTGTTCTTCACGTTGTTTCACTGATTCCAAATAGTGTGTTAATTGCCGTTGTTTTCTTTCATTTATCTTGTTAATTGTGCTGCGTATATGTTAACTTTTATCACTGGTAGTAACACCAATTTATACTCGACCCTAAATATTTCTATGTCACTTCCTTCTTGCATTTTCTAATTACTGATTTGTACAGGTACTAAAAGAGGTCCCGATAGAGTGCTTACCGTTCAGTATTTTATCTTTGATGAGTAAGCTGTAGTTAAAATATAATTTGTCTACGCCGAGAGGTTTTTCATTATCGCTTCTTTTGTTGTATTTTATGCTGTGAAAGTGTTTATCACAGGTAAAACATTCCTCCTCAGCTACAGAAAATGTGCTGCAACTTATATTATCAAGAAAAAACCTAACTTCCGTTTATCACAGTTATTAAAAGGAACAAATATACTAAAGGTGTAATTATTTTGTTGTTAAGATATGGCACAAATATGAACTTGATTCCAAGAAACATTGCAGACCTTAATTTTGCTTATTACGTGGAAGGCGGATGACGAAATTTGTCGCTTTAGTTCTGCACACGTAGGTATGTGTTAATTTAAAGGGCCTGCGCAGTACGCATGGTGAATCCGTGATGAATGTATTGTTGTTCGTAAGGTTTTACTTGTTCCTGCATATAAACGACTACAACTGTGTAAGGAATGCAGTAAGCAGGTTTGTAAAATACATGGTGACCAAGAGAGAATGGCTTTGTGGAAAATTTACTCCCACAAAAAAGTCTACTCAGCCGACAGTAGCATGTGTCTGTAGAAATTGTCAGACTAGTAATGCCAGGGGCCAATTTTTTAATATTTGTTGTTCTTAAAAGTGACAGAGCTCGCATCACGTAACTTTCTTCTGCTGCGATAGTCATTGCTTAATAATATAAATTACACTCCTTTGAATAGCACTGGTGGTCATTCTGGATCGTGCAAAACGCTGATGGCCGTGCGACTAAATATAGGTTGAGGGAGTCGCACACTCGGAGTCAGGAATAAACGGAAAAATAGAAGTTTTAAATAAATGTTTGGACAAAGCAGCCTTCAGTCGCATAGGTACTCATACATGGTCAGAAGAGTGACCATTCTCTTGAGGAAGGATGGCCTCGACAAGTTTTTCCACTGCCAAGATGCTGTTCTGTGCATCTTGAAGTTTTTCGATGGGGCTGCCTGCTCACATCGTTGTTTTCATTCTGGTGCCGATAAAGATTCAAACCACACCATGAGGGTTTATTCATCTTTAATCAAGTAACTTTTGTTGCTTGTGTCTTTCCTTCGAATGAAGCCTAAGACACAAGAATATACAAATCGCCGTGTGCATTAGTCTGCAGCCAAGAAACAATTTTTAATTAAATTTATTTTGGCATGCCATTTTGGTTCCGTTTTCATCAAACGAAAGATGGCTGTGACCAGTTGTTGGAATTTAGGTAGTGTTGCGAAGAAAAATGTTGAAATATATTGTTCATAACAAGTTTTAATTCAGTAAAATACCTTAACCAGACTGATTTCACAGCTGGAATGACCACAACGAAGATTCACCTGTTATATTGCCGATATTTTGTTTTGTGCCTGACGTAAGCTATAGAACAACTGCACGTAAACGCCAGCTTTCGGTTAACGAAACCGATACAGCGTAAACAAGAAATTCTATTACATGTTATTTAGCAGTCGTAGGTGAATTTCACGGGATGGTTCATGTATATCAATGTATAACGCATAACTGAAAAAAAAAACACAAAAAAGTTGGAGTCTCTAGTCCCTTCAATTTGTAAACAACCAAACCCTTCTTGCTTCAGAATTAAAATTGATTACACAAACTTATTCGCCATTCTTTGACTTTCCAGGTTACAACCCTGGGAATTATGTAACTGAGAAACCTACGAAACCAGGTGAGCCAATAGGAACGTTCGGCGAATTCTGAATTCAAGAATGAAAAGGCCGAGAACTTCCCTTCGTGGTCAAGTTTTAACGCGACAGCGTTAACTTTCCCGTTATTGTTGTCATCAAGGAGATAATGGCGTGTACCCATTGCTGGAGGTTGCCCAAGACACCGGCGATGATTTACAAATGCTCAAACACGTTTTTCAAAACTGCAGGAAAACCTGGCGTCGTCGTCGTCCTCGGCAGTATGAGCAATATATCCCCGAAGGTGCAATCTAGATTGTCCACCTATGTTACGCGACCTTGTGGCGTCATCACAACCTGCCCACCAGATTGTGATAAAATTGAGCAGCGCCGCTGGAGACTATTAAATTAAATATTTAGAGTGAAAGGTTGCTCGGAAGAGCAACCTGGTGCATGAAAGCCCCACCGTCCACAGCACCCCTCGTGGCAGGGCAGTGCCGCACTGTTCAACCGCTGCCCCACTGATCCAGGAGTGGTATGATGACTCCCAGAGATCTATGAATGAAAATTCAGAAAGACCAATCCCGCATATATGGGCCCTAACCAATTAAGCTGTCGTGTCGTATTCATGTAAAATAGCTCCACAAGCGTGAATTGCTCAGCGAGTTGCTTACTCATGCACTAACAAAAAACCTGCGAAAACGAAGGCGTAGGAGCAATAAGGAGGCTCGCAGATACACACTGTCGCCAGATTTACAACTGATTTACTTCTTGCACGCCCGCCTACTTGAAACCATTTTCTTGCACAAAGCGCACCTTCAAAAGAAAAATTAAGAAAAAAAGGTACAATCAATTTCGGTCGTTATTGTATCTCCGATAGAAAGCGCCAGTCTATCTCCGTGTTAATTGACAGGAGGATCGCTTATGCAGGACCGCTTATTCTTTTTGATTAAAAACGCTTCAATCATTTCTCCCTCGTGCCTAGATTTCCCCCTGCCGATGATCTCACTACGTGCTAACTAATGTTCTAACTAAAGATCTATTCAATGTTCTAACTACGTGCTCTTCTTGTCATCATCAGCAGCCTAACATGCGCCTACGGCAGGACAAAGCTCTCTTCCATATATATGCAATTAATGCTGTTCTGTATCAGCTACGGCCACCCTATCCTCGCAAACTTCTTAGTCGCCAGCGCCCACGTCACTTTCTACCGCCGCTAACTACAGCCGTCTTCTGTCGGAATCAAATCCATAACAATTAACGACTACTAGCTATCTTTTCTTCGCATTACCGGTTTCTCTCTCTGCCCATTTCTTCTTTCCTTCCAGTAGAATATCATTAGCTCATGTTTTGTTCCCAGAACCACTATGCTCTATTGCTGGGCTTTAGCCTTTCACCTATCGCTGCCGCTTCTATTGCTCCCTTGTCTTGTCCTGAATGTTCTAACTTAAAATCTTCTTCGTTTGCATCAAAGGTTCCACCCCATGGGTGAATTACGTTAGGGCAAAGCTGTTATATGGTTCTGTGCTGAAGGATGCCGGTAAACGTACCTTCAATATATTATAGTATATTTAGTACCTGTCAAACGAGTTCTAAGCCATTCTTACTCTCCTACTTCTTCGATTGTAGGCGTCCCAATCTGTCGTCACTACCTACACTAAGTACATGTACTCAGCTGTAGCTTACAGCGCTTCGCTGCCTGTCGTAAGCTGCTGTTCCGTTCTGAAACTGATGAACATCGCTTTGCAGCATATTATTTTTATACCTATATTTAGGTTTTTACTGTTTTGGTTCTCTACGGTGATTTGCAATTCATTCCCTGACTTACTCAGCAAGACAATTTATTCAGCGCAGTGAAGGTTACTAAGGTTATCTCATAACTTCTATCCCCAACTCTTCTGTATCTACAACTCTGTATATTTCCTTTAAACACGCAATCAACAGTACTGGAGAGATCGTCTCCCCATGCCTGGTCTGCGTGTTTTTGATAAGAAATAGAAAGTCATGGCAGAACCTTGATAAGGTCTGGATTTATGCTCTGTTACCATGAGCGGCATCAACATTGGGATACGAGTGAATTATACTTTTTTGGACGCAGATTTTTAGAAGATGCTTTTCCAGTCTAGATCACGCAGATCAGGTGTTCTAGAGTAGGGTTTGCTCTCAGTACGAACACCCTTCCCTGTATCCTGCACGTAAGGTGGGCTACAGGAGATACTCACACGCGCGCATCTAATTTCGTAGCCTTGCGTCATTTTCCTTTATGACTGTTGTAGTGTGCTAGCACTACAGGCCCCGCTCGCCGAATTGTCGATGTTTTTTCCGGTTCCTCTGGTACCTTCATGAGTTGCGTGGCTGGGTGCCACCCACCCTAGTCGTAGCAGGGCCACGTGACCTTTTGACGTCATCACAACAGGCCCACTGGCTTGTGAGCGATCTTTTCAATCAATGATCAGTTCAATCAATGAATTGCCCCGAGGGGTTCCTCAGGAAGAACAACCTTAGTCTCACAAACCTCATCAGAGGCACCACATGCAATCTCAAGTCATTCCCGCCTCGCTTAACCGCTGCATAACTCCGCCATTAGTGATATAAGGACTATCTTTGGATGTAGAGAAGAGAAAAATTCATTCCGCATATGTGGCCATTAGCCCATAACCACATCGCGCCTTAGCCTTAAGGTGCTGGTAAAGCGTCCCCTACAGTTTTAGTGTGCTAGCACTAACGCGGCCACTCAGATGATGACTGCGAGAGTGAAATATGTACTATTATAAGAGACTCTGCGCATAGCGGGGCAGATCCGACCGGTTTTAGGCCGTTGTTAAATATAAGTGATGCTACGGTGGAGCAATTGCCAGCAGACTAAGCAAGGCTAATCCCACCAGCAGCATACAACTCAACTCAACTCAATCCCCAACAAACTTAAAAAATCGACGTATATAAGAACAACTTGTGCTAGTGCATGTGTACCTTATTCAGGCGAACAGAGATAAGTCGTCGGCGATTTATTGTTTATTATGGAATGCCCCTCAGGCACCAACAAGGATGGGAGAAACAAGAAGCTGAGGATCTTAAAGCTTCACCTTATTGGGATGTAATTATTTAGGCGATAAATTTCCTAAGCTTGGGCACATAGTCGCACGACTATACACTGAATGAATAACAGCGGGTAGTCCCAATGGTATATAAGCTTCTGGTTCTGCTTGCTTTATTTTCCGGCAGAAATCGTTTTGAATGACGAGATATTTTTCGCGTTTCCGGTCAGCGCGTTTCTTTTAAGGGAGTAAGGATTGTTCCATATAAGTAGCAAGTCCCCGCACTGGTTGTTACAAGCTTCATTTTTGTGTTAAATTTTGCTGATGGCTATTTCGTTGTCAGAGAGTTAGCGTTATTGAATGCGGTAAATTTAGTTCTATCTTCTGTCCATATTAATGCATTTCCTCCAAGTGAGAAAAATTACGACGGCACTGAAGTCTGCTTGAGTGGAGAAATGCGAAAGCATCGGGTATGTGCGTTGCTGCTGCTGCGTTACGACATACTCCGACTCTTAGTTATATCCGACCTTGATCGTTATATGCGATTTCTGGTTACCACATAAAACGACATGACGAACCGTTTCTTCACGAAAATTGGTTTTTGAGGAAAGGAAAGGTATTAGGAACTCACATCTCGACACTTCAACGGACACTTCAACAACGCCGTAAGCGAAAAGATAATATGATTGCGTTGATGGCTGAATGCCCATATATGCAGAATTTTTCATTTTATAGCTAAATTAATAGGATCCTTGAAGTTCTCGAAGCGCTCCTGGTGGCGTGGTGCAGCGGATAAGCGATGCGCCAGTGCGCTGCGATGGCAGGTGCAGAAACTGGTGGGGCTTGTGCGTCCCAGGTGGCTCCCCACAAGCAACCTCTCCCGATTAATCATGAATTTACAGGTCACCTGGCACGCCATGCCGTTTGTTCACAATATGGTGGGCATGTTGTGACGAAGCCATAAGGTCACGAGACCTAGGTGGCCCACCTGCCACCTAGGTTGCTTTTATGAGTTTTTATGGATTTTTTCTCACAGTCAACGACGCCGACGACGACAGCTATTTTTCTGCGGCACATAGTCGTTAACACTATCGCTTTAATATTGACACCAATATCAAATATTGAGAAGGGAGAAGGGAGAAGGCATACTGAAAATTTTGAAGTATGGGCGTGCAAAGGACACGCTAAAGGCGAACATGAATCTGATCACTAAGGCGTATGTCTGCAGTTATAGCCGTACTAACGAGAACAAGCTTGCGATCTTACTTTAGCGGCGCAGAGTTTAATGTAGTCGAATAAAATATCCAAGGTGAACTGAAACTTTGTGAGCATTTTTTCATGCCATTAAATTAAATTATAAGTTCTGCGGACAAAAAGAATGCAAAATTTCGCTGTCATGTACAAAAATAGGTTGTCATATATCGCCACTTCTGAGAGGTCCTCTTTGTGTACGGAAAATTTCTATATGTGAGAGGGAACTCGTCACCCAGTGTGCCGCTCATATGGGGCCCTGTACTTTCCTAGGTTTATATGCTTGACGACGACCGAAATTTCTAAACACATGTTCTCTGCACTAATGTTCAAACCCTTATTTGTAATGCAGATCTCTGCGTATTTCTCCGTGTCTGTTAAGAATCTTAGTATCACCAGGGCTTTGAGTCATGTGACGAGAATTGCACGAGGATCGCACTGCCAAAATCAGAAGGGTGACATGGGTAACTGACATGTTACTTTTAGCGAGCGTGCATCGCCTACATTAAGCAGTAAAAGAAACTGTAGGGCTGGCGCCTCTTGCTTGATTCGATATTTCCGCTTTCAATTTTTCAATGTGTTCACCACACATTCACCTCATATTCGCCACAGAAGCACCCTTGCGAGTAGTTTCGTCGCATGTATAAGGGACAGCTTTTTCCACAAAATCCGTCATTTGTTCTCTTGAACAGCGTTGTACTGCTGCCAGTTATCCGCCGGCATATCCACCCATTTCATTTACTTCACAATTCGTATTCCTTAAAGGAGCAGCGTAAGGAACACTACACGTAATGCACTAGAGTTGGTGCCCTTCTTGTATAACCCTTCTGTGCCAGCGTTATCAGCAAAGTAATTCGAAGAATGTCGCTGGTCATGAACTTTATTCGGTTCGTTTCTCCACTTCAAAAACGCCTTCCCGCGTAAGACTTATCTTTCAAGGCTATGCCTAGCCAAGAACTAAAAGATACAGCACACATTGAGCGGCTAATGAACACCTGGTACCACTGAAACATTGCATGTGAGCTGCGCAGATGAAAATAAGGGAGTATCCAGTCTACATTATAGCCGTCGCGGTGGCACAGTGGTTATGGCGCTCGACTGCTGACCCGAAAGACGCGTGTTCGATGCCGGCAGCGCGGATCGAATTTCGATGGAGGCGAAATTCTAGCAAACGGTGTACTGTCCGACGTCAGTGCAATTTAAAGAACCAAATGTTGGTCGAAATTTCCGGAGCGCTTCACTACGGCGTCCCTTGGTGCCTGAGTCATGCACTTTGGGACGTTAAACCAACCCAGTCGACATTATATATAGAATAGACAGAAGTCTTTATGCATTCCTAATGTTTTGCTTATAACTTTCATTAAACATTCATCTTGGTAAAATATAGAATTTCTGCATTGCAGGATATCAATTCTGTGTCACTTTCGAGTTTGAAATAAGCATAGGCGTACAGTCGGTATGAGAAACGTATTTATCATGTAGATTCTGCATGAAACAAAACGAAAACTTGCGGGATAACGGGAACCGTCATATTGAACTTTATCAAGAAACCGCTGCTCTCTCTCTCTCTTTCTCTCCGAACGTGGCGAAACTTTGGCCGTGAACAAAGAAAAATAAGAGCTATATTTCGTAAAAGGGTACGTTATTGAATCGATAAGCTCCAGTTACGGGTGTCATCTCAAATACCCGAATTCGATAACAGATTGAGTTTCAGTTGTATACGAATATAAAAAGCTGGCATTAGAACTAGTCATTCAAAACTACGAATGAAGATTGAAGATTATTTACATAATGCGTCCTCAAGCCTTGGAGAAAAGCAATTGCCACAAGAATTTCTCAGTACATAACTATTCCCGAACTTCGTAAGCACAGAATGGGAGGATAGTGGAGAATGTTA
The DNA here is from genome assembly GCA_030143305.2 of Amblyomma americanum. Taxonomy (NCBI): domain Eukaryota; kingdom Metazoa; phylum Arthropoda; class Arachnida; order Ixodida; family Ixodidae; genus Amblyomma; species Amblyomma americanum. The sequence continues at coordinate 22,853 of JARKHS020007664.1, forward strand.
CTATAATCGAAATTACTAGTGGCTAACGGCTTATACTTTATGGTGCACGCTACTGAATAAAGTATAGCTTTAGCACAAATCGATTAATTGAACCATTTTAGTATTTTCTTGGGGCGGGGGTGAGGGGTAAGTACTGAGGAAAGAGCCCGCGTGAAAGGAGACGAAAAACCGTTACAAGCGTTTTCGCTAAACTTCATTCTGCCTTAATATTCTGCTACGAAATTGAAGCTGCATATTTGTGAGGGCAGGCGAAATACTTAGCTTCAAATCTTTTACGATTTCGTCTTAGCTGATGCAAGTAGCGGATGCATATTTTTGCACAAAGGGATTTAGCAGTTTCCACCATTTTCATATTAATAAAAGTATTAAGCATATAACTTCCCCGTTGTGAGCTTTCTTTCTCTGGGGGATGCGGGAAAGGATTGTATGCAGGTCACTGCGGCTGCGTATCTTTGTGAGCAATTGACGCCGAATATTCTATATTTGAAAGCTGATGGATGCATTTTTTTTTCATGGAGAACAATGTGAACCAACTTGTAAATTTTATCTGGAAAAGATCGTTGTTAATTGCTGCTTTATTACGTGGCGTGAGTTTAATAATGAAGTCGACGGCAAAGTGGCGCCGAGGCGGCCGCTCGTTACCTTCATATCCATAGCAAGTAGGGTACTTCGCTCATATCCTCGGTGGTGAAGCGATAGATTTGACACCCTTAAATTGAACATGTCCAATTTATCTTGATTATTCTTTGCTTTAAAATAGAGAGACATCCGAAAACCATGACTTACAGAAAACAACACACACAGAAGGAATCTTGGCTCATAGCTACCGTTCAGAATAATTAGGTAGCGTGACTTCAACAGTGCGCAACATTAATTCGTATTGAAACTGTCGCGATCGGCACACCTTACCAAGGACTCGAACGCTCTGGTAGCAGACGTCCACAGCTAAGTACTTAGTGGACTCTAGTTTCTGTGTGTTCTCTCTTAAAGAGAAAATACGGTGTTTTTAACTATCTCAAATAACGGAGACCACAAGCGTAGTTGAAGGCGTGCACACAAACTACAACCATAAGGAAGTCTTTAGTCTACAAGGTAGACTTTAGTCTACATGAAGATATCTGTTTTTGAATGGGGTTTCGTCTTGGTCGCAGTTAAATTGGGTTCTGTTTGAAAGCATTACGAATCTTAGGATACGCGTTCTGCAAGGATAGAATTTAACTGTAATGCTAGGAGGGGGGATGCGAATATTTCAAATTTCCGCTCCGAACATGGAGAATTTTGTCATTGGTAGTCCCTACTTTTCACAAAAAAAAAACGTTATTGCTGCCTTTGATTAACAAAACTTATTCATTGGGTATTTGCAATTACAAAATAGTTAACAAATTGCCCCAAAAAGAAAGCTGCCCGATGTTTAAAGAATGGCTTCATAGTAATAGGATTTAGTTAACAGAAGCATAGGTGGGTGTCTTCTGGGTTCTTGGGGGCATTGAAGATGCCCGAGCTGCTGAACTGGTTGTGCCTGGCCTTATTTCACTCTCAGTGACGTTTTCGTTTTCCAGCTGCGTTGATGGGTTAATTAAAATGGGACATGCGCAACCTCTTTCATTGATATTCATAACGGTCGCAACTAATCATGCTTCACAAAGAGGCATATCACGCACTGCTTCGAAGGCGTAGAAGCGCTCGACGCTACGGTCGCTGCCTCCTGCCGTGGAACACTCACTCTTTTATTGTTTCAGGCAGGCAACCACAGTGCAATTTACCAAAGGATCCGGGTTGGTTCACGGATGATTACAGCTGGGAGTATTACTTTGACGCAGAGAACCAGTTCTGCATTTTGGACTTTTATAAAGGAGGCGGTGGCAATAACAACAGGTTCCCAACCTGTCAACTCTGCATGTCCGCATGCGACAGTAAGTTAACTGTCTAACTCTTGATTACGTGTGTGCCCTTTAAATTCGATTTTCAGTTTGCGGGACCTGTCATATATGACTGTCGTAAGATTGCATTTTAGCTTGAAAATTGAGAGTTCCTGATTGTAAATTGTGCTCAGCTACTGGCGCCTGCCACAGGATTAACTAATTTTAGATTGCGTTTTTTGTGCTTATTGAAATATTGGGTCAGAATAAGTTCAGTTTGTGGTAAAGCGACATCACTATCAACATGCACTTGGTGGAGCTTTAATGTCTAAACTTTTATGTAATGTTTAGGTTTTGTTTGCCTGGCATTTCGGTGATGTGGAGCCTAAAAATGATTTACTCCTATCTAAATACTGGAAAACGCTAACACTCCTAAACCTGTAACCATAAATATATATCCATATTTCTCGCAAATACAATGTGGACGCTCCCTTGAACGTCTACACTGCTTACATATTACTGAACGCTCGAAAGTGCCAATAAAAAGGTTTTTGTAAACATTTAATTTCTCAGCAAATTTTTTCCCGTGATGCTGGCGTAATTATTGTTCCTCACAGAGGAGCATGTTTATTTTATTGATTTAAAAATACTGCGGTCTTGAAAAACAAGACCATCGCAGGTGGGTACATAAATTTGTATAACACCAAAACACAAAAAGAAAAAAATACAGCAGACAAGGCGTAACCAGCAGCGCAATTACTACATCACACTATATCTTTATCACAACATTAGAATACATGCACTACAGTCATCGGGCTAATCATATAACAGGTTATAATCAACTACTTTGAGTAAAACACACAAATTACCAAGAAAAGTAACACTCAAATATTCGTCACTTATTGCAGCAGCGCCTCAAAATGGGCAAAGAATCCTTTTCTTCTATATGACCAGCAAGTTAGCTGCATTCGGTAATAGTTCTAGGAAAATATGAATATTTGTAGCAGTTCGTACTTGTAGATAAAGGTTTTTTACGGAAAGAGAATGTCGAAGGCGTGTAGCATAAAATCTAGGGTAACTAATATTTTTCGAGATATCAATGTTGTAATACCCATTAATTAACTGGAAAATTAATTTCCAGGGGCAAATACGATTTCTATCAGTAATGGATTGTAAGCCACTTTTTTAAAGAAGATTAGTGATAGAGGTGCGGCCGCAGGAAGTATAGATAAATCCGACTGCTTTTTTAACCCTTTCTAATTTGTGAATTCTGATCCTTGTATGTGGCTCCCAGATCATTACGGCATATTCTAAGATTGCCGCACAATAGTGTTGTACGCAAGGAGACATGTTCCAGGAGTAGAGAACCGTGGTGTACGCCTCAAGAAGAATATTTTACGAAGAGCATTTGCCTAGATGGTATCATTATGTTTGATCCAGGAAAGATTAATGGAAGTCCATAGGCCTAGATATTTGTAGCATGTTACCTCAAAGAGCGCACTATCGGAAGTATTGTAGTGATAGAGAAGAGGACTATTTTTAAGCGTTATTCTCATATATACTGTCACATTTCATCGTCTGATTGCTTTGCAGAATCCCGATTCACAGGTGGTATTTGTTTTTGCGGCAGGCACACATAAGCCTGTAGGGTAATTCCTGGGATCAAATGCTTGCTTGCAAGTTGGCTATGAATACAAGCTCTCTGTTTGTCTGCGGTGATTCTCCCATACCTTCTTTTGCTACTGCATTGTTTGAGCGTTTGAATTTGTGTTTCATTTCTTCCGCAGATTCATTTATGCGCAGCCCGCTATTAGCTTATCATACAATGTACGCGTATATTTGCAATTTGTCTCATAGTATACTTCAACAATTCATTGCTGCGACCTTTTTCTGCTCTCTTGGTGTTTATAGCGGCTTTCAAATATTTTATTCCAAATTTTATTGAACCGCCCTATTGTTTCTTCCTGTGTGAGCAAGAATTGGTAGCAACAATTCTGTTTGAGCCCATAGCTCTCTGGTTCTTGAAAGTGGCTTCAAAACGCGTAGTAAGTCTTTTATAAATGTATGTCCCTGGGATTACTTAAAATAGCTACGCCTGAAAGTATGTTAACTACATGAAATTCATCGCGACGCATGGCGCAAGCAAGAAGAAAGCAGTACATGTGATATCTAAACAGTTTGTTCATGGTCAGCACTCGCGTCTTCTTTCTTCGTCCTTGTGTCGTGTGTCGCTCTGAACTTTCCATTTATTTCGTTTTTCCTGCGAGATGACGGGCAGCGTATACGTCATGTTTTTTGTTTAATTATTACGTGGGTTATCTGTTCATTAGTCTATGGCGCGGGCGACAAACCAAAGCCCCGCGTTTCCATTGTATAGGTTCTTAAGCGAGCTGCCCTATCGCTTTTGGAACTGCTGGAGACAAAGTGGAGACAAAGTGGCGCAATGTTCTTTGACATGTTTATTTGCGGTAACGTTTTTTCGGCTGCTGGCAGGCGGAAAAAAAAATAAAAGCTTCAAAAAATAATTTCATTACAGCCACAGGGGATACCTCTCGTCGCTGATTGTATGTTCTGATCGGTGTTCAGGAACAAGTGTTCTTGGCCGGCGTAAGGAAAGTTTCTGTTTCATAGAGCGATGTCGATTCTGACTGAGAGTCAAGACTTGACCAGCAATATTTGTCCTTCACACATACGGAGGCCAGCTCCGGTCCGTCATTCGCGATATGCGGTTAGGAATATTTTATGTATCTGAGTCGATTCCTTTGTTGCCTCAGTTACCGCAGTAGATCAGGGGTTATGGTACTCGGCTGCTGACCCGAGAGAAACGAGTTCACTCCTGACAGCGGCGGTCGCATTCCTATGCAAGAGGAAACAGTACATGTCCGTGTGCTGTGGAATCTCAGTGCACGATAAAGAACCTTAAATGGTGGGCATTATCAGGAGCCCTCCACTGCAACGTCCCTCAGAGGAAGGCTCGCTTTGGAACGTTAAACCTCATAATCCAAACTAAACAAAACCATTCGTGAAGCATCAACTCAAGGCATTGCGCAAAGGGTACGGAAGCTGAAGCCATTGGGCTTTCAAAATTTGATGAATTATACAGGGCGTTTTATCTAATATATTACACAATTTTTAAAAATACGCCTTTTGAGTTAGAAGAGCGCTTTTTTGGGCATAGCATCGTCAGCAGTGTACTACATCCGATTATATCTAAGACGTGTTAAATTGCGGGCTGATTAACTAATCCTGAATGGGTAACTATTACTTTTACGCTCCTTATTATTGACAGGCGTGTAGCCCGCCTTAAGTAATAACCATATGAGTCTTTAGAATCTACGCGCTCACCCTCCACACTGTACCACAACAAGTTTAGGCTACATCAGGCCAAATATATGTGCTTTCGGGAAGCTTGCTGGCAAAGCAGCCCTCCAGTGCACGTAATCCGTCCAAATAGCAATGCTTGGCCATAGTGGCGAGTGTAACCACGTTTTGAAAATTCTAAAAACTCACATGGATGTTACTTGTGGTAGGCTATACGCCTTTCAATTTTTAAGGAGCCTAATAGTGATAGTTGAAAAGTTAACTATGAAGTATTAGATAACAGGCCTGCAAGTTAGCATGTCTGAGCGGCATACTGATTTACCGCATCGCACACAATGCCATGCCAAAAAAAAGTGCCATTCTAACTCAAAATGCCTATTTTTTTTCAATCGCTCTAAATTCTGAGGTGAAACACCCTGTATTATCAGCGTATTTATTTTTATTCCGGTGTCGCCAGCGGCGAAGAGCAGCGACCATAAAGAGATTAGCAGACGTGGATGAACAGTAGCTTCCGAGCCACCAGGTGCGAGCAGACATGCAGCGTGTGCGACACGGCGACAGAGAGCAGCGTGACAGGAGGCGCTAAATCCAACTTGCGCTTTCCGACCACGCACATAATCTCGCCCTGCTTACCATTCCACTGTGTCAAGCTGCGATGAATCACCGCTCAGTCGATGCGGACGCTACATACTAAAACGTTCGAAAAACTGTTCTTCCCAAGAGACGAATGTTCTTTTAGAGCTCGTTATCTGATATACGCGTTATTGTTTCCCGAACGAAACATCCACCCACCCCCACCCCCCCTTGGAGACGGTAGAATCGAGAGTGAAGCTGTGATTTTAAAGCTCGTTTTTCATGAAGACTTATTTCTGATGAGCTCTGTAGCATACAGTGGAAGTGATGAGCGTTGTCTAAGATTTGTCAATATGAGAAGAAAAACAAGTGCATGATAATTAAATAAAGAATACCCAAGCCGTTTGAAGCCACATGAACTGGAAGAGACTCTTTCACTGATCTCTGCTTAAATAATGCTTGTGCTAGTTCGGATGTATTTATATCTGAATATTTGCTAACCAGACTAGTTATTCTCTCTGTTCTTCTAGCGAATATGCTCTTTCTTATCTTCTCTGCATTTCAAAATAAATACCGTTTGTTTAACAGCACTTTAGAATATTTATGGCCCCTGATAAAAAGCAGTGAACACAGCTTGACTGGGCCAGGGAACAAATTCAGCAGCAGCGATAATACATAAACAGTGTAATGCGTTTAAACAAATGGTTTAAACCCAAGTGAGAAATGCAAACAGCACTCTACATGCCTTCCCGTTCATCACCGCAATTTACTCAACTAAAGTAAAATAAGCAACTTAATAAATACGTATAAAGAGCTCTACAAACGTATGACTATAGTATTGTAAAATGTTCAATAAGATCCGAGTGGAAAGGCAAACAGTATAACAAAGGCACTCCGCATATTGATAACACTATCACCGCGCACATTAGCAGTAATTTAGTATTTGGAAAACTGCGTAGCAACAAAGAGCCTACTGAATGCTTTACGAGTTACATAAACATAACCGAGAAAATACGTTTTCAGCTTACTGAAAGAAAACGACACCATGCGTCAATGCTCCCGAAGATTATTTCTACCTTTCGTGGCACAAACCATTCTTGAGATGATGTGGTTCGATGTGTGTGAGTTTGCAATGTAAGAGCGCACGATTTCTTTAGGAACTCCAGGTAGCATACGCTTGAATTGTGAATTTTTGATATACTGAACTGAACTGAACTAAGCAAACTGGTCGTCAGTATGGCAATAGTTTCAAATATTAGCAGTGAACAGGTCAATCTTTGTAACCACCTTTCGTCCTAATTCTGAATCCTGCCACACCATTTCTGTATTTTTTGCTTCAGCTCAGATGTCATGACCTCAAATTTGCAGCCCGTTCCAATTTATTTGCATTAATGACCAGTACAGATAGAAGTTTTTTTTTTTGCTGGTCACTGCCCTGTTGTTAGCTGGAGTTCAAAAAAAACTGTTTTACACATATTTCTATAAGCCAGATGTCAGCACTGGTATCAAGCTTGCGATGCACTACTCACAAAAGCGAAGCAACGATTCCTAGGTTTAAATGAAATCATGATCGAATCAATCCGACCTCTAGGGTTTAGGTTTGCAAAGCTGCCGCTTATGAGTGGATTTCGCTCATTTTGATCGGAATATCAGCAGGATATGGCCCACAATTACCTGGAAGAGGATTTTTGCATAGAATTTCGACCCGTTATGGGAAACATTATCTTTCATGGCTTTTGCAAAATAAGCACGAATTTCCTTGAAATTAAAGCGCAATTGGTTTATTTTGAATTCTTGGTTTGCCTATTTTCTAAAAGAAAATCCTCAAGTGTCTGTCATCGGATGGACGATGGGGATGTTTTGCAATTAAAGCATATGCGCATTGCCTCGCCTTCTCACTTCCCGTTTGTATGCCTCTTTATGGCTACGGATGCCATATTGTGTAGCATCTCTCAGAGAGTCTTTCGCGCTCTATGCTTCATTGTTGCTAGGAAGAGGCAGTGATCACTGCCTTTAGCAACTGAATCTAAATTTTTCTATCCTTTTATCTTGCTGTTAGTAAAGTTAGATTCATTGTGTGCCGGAATATTTCTCATTGCCCTAGTTCATGACCAGAGCTCATTTTACAAAATGCAAGAAAATCACTGTAGATTTTAGGAGAAAATTTACTCTGTAAAAAATTAAGGATTCAACAGCCCATGCTGTGAGTTCTACTGCAGACGCTAGCAGCAACTGGCACAAACGAGGTACAAACAATAGTATAACGATCACGGCTAATCCAGTAGCCTGTATTGGCAAATTGAATGCCGGCCGATCGTATATATTGCGCACTTTTTTTGTCGCAGCTGAAATTTGCGTCACTCAAAAGTCTGTTTTAGGAGGATTTATGACAGCCGAGGAGGAGTAAAGTAAGTAGCCTCTATTTCCAAATTTGGTTCGAAAGCTATGCGACTGTGTATACTCTATCCCTGTGACTTCGATGTCCATTGGAATGAAGCACGATTGCCAAAACCCTGATGGGCCACGAATTCAGTGCGCGGTAACGCTCAGCCTAATCTCACACGAAGAGAGCTGTGCTGTGCATATTCTCAAAATTATTTCTTCTGTTCTTAGAGTGATACTGTATATTACGTCTATAATTCATTTTAGAGAACATCTTTCTTATCACATTATCTTTTCAAGCTCTTTGGGGAAAGAAAACATAACTTCGTTTGTTGCGCTACATTCCTAGTTGCCAGTTATAATCTGTAGCAATAATAAGCACAATATTTTTCTTAGATTTTGCATCCTCGCCTTAATCTACATATTGATTAAAATTCGTAATCGAGTTATGTTCGAGAAAAGTAAACGTATTTAGTTGCTAGAGGTAAAATGCAAGTGCAGAAACACTTCATTTAGACAGATTTATTTTGAGTCGACGTATCCTTTCTCAAATGAAGAGGACAGGCTCTGGTCGAAACTTCGACTCAAAATAAATCAAATGAATGCCTAAATAAATTTTTTTTTATATATATATATATATATATATATATATATATATATATATATATATATATATATATATATATATATATATATATATATATATATATACCCCACAAAGATTGCAATAATCTCTAATGCTTGATTAGAGCACAGCTCCTAGCGGTGAATTGTGTGAGTGATTGAGAATGTTCGAAACTTCGAGAAATGTTCGAGAAATTCGAAACTAGTTGTAGTAGTCAAGACATTTAATTCACGTATTTTACTTCTTTTGATTTCATTTATTTCGAAATTTTACCAAAATATTGAGGAATTGTCCTCTTTGGAGGAGTATTCTTGTGAGTAATAAAATCTAACCTTGTGCTTTGTGAGGTGAACGCATGTGTACACAATAGCTCTCGTTTCATATCCCTCGCTTAATTAGAACACGAGGTATGCATGGCTGTCTTCGACAGTTATATTATTATATTTTCCTACATAACATACCGGTTTTGCGCGGCTTCCCGTTCCAGCCCCAAAGACGGAGCTGGCCACGGGAATGTGAGGAACACTTGTTCAATCACGTGTTGTAATAAAAAAGGCGACACAACACTAGATCTGAACAAGAAAACTACCAATAGTAATATTCGTTGTAAAAGAACGATCTCTCTAGCAGTCTATAACAGAATGTCATTCGCAAAGTCTTAGTGACTAAAACTAATCAGCTGAAACATCGCCTTACACCTCCAAGCCAGAAGTGTGTAAAAAAAATCAAGTGCCATCACATTATCATCAACTTCATAATCAGCCTGACAACACGCACTCCAAGAAAAAGTCCTCTCCTATATTTCTCCAATTAACCCTGTCCTGTGCCAGCTGCGCCCACCGTATCCACGCAAACTTCCAATCTCATCCGCCCACCCAACGTTTTGCCGCCCCCTGCTACGTTTGCCTTCTATTAGAATTCAGCTCGTCACTCTTAATGACCATCGATTATTTTGCCTTCGCATTACACGTCCTGCCCTAGCCAGTTTCTTGCCATTGATTTCGACTAGGATGTCTTTAACCAGCGTTTGTTCCCGCACCGACTGTGCCCTCTTCCTGTCTCTTACCTTTATATCTATCATTTTCGTTTCCATAGCTGGCTGCGTTCTCCTGAATTTGAAACCTTTTCGTTATCTTTCTCGTTTCTGGCAGATAGGTTTCTGCCAGATGCCATACTGGCATTTTTCAGATAATGGTGCCTCTGATTTCAGGACTATAAAGAAAGCCATCAAAAGTGGACCTCGCCAAGCTCTCCCGGTGTATTGAAAAACTTCCTCGAACCACAACACCATCATATGCCACGAATACTCGACCATGCCTTTAAACGCTTCAAACCATAAATAAACTTTCAAATGTTTTTATAAATAAACAGACAAAAACACCCATAACGTACATGTTTTAACCGCCCGCTACTATTTCTTGACACGCAGTGTAACCTTAAGATAAAAAAAAAACGTTTGGATGCTCAGTGTACGCTAATGTAGTTTTTCGACCGCGCCTTGAGCGCGGCTCGCTCCCAGACTGAGACCCTCAGCCTAGATTGAAAAGCTGCAGTGGTGTGATTAATTTGGAAGAACAGAGAGGGCTTTCTAAAATGAGACCATAGAAAACAATTTTTCCATCACTTTCACTATGTAAAAGGAGCATACTAACATATGTAGAGTATAAAAGAGTGCCGCACAATAAACCTCAATCTACCGTGATACATGGGGTCTACTGTCTCAAAATCGCTAGCTGACTAACCTAGTTTCGCGAGCATTGTTCATTTGGTTGTAACTCGCAGAACCTCAGGCCAAGCTCACACCTCTAGGGCATCACCAGGATATCCTGGCATCTCTTCAGAAAGGGAGGGCAACAGGGGCATGGTTAGAACACTATTCGGTGCTTAAGGTTGACGTAACGAATGAATCCTAACTCCCACAATGGTCTTGATGTACACGCATGAGCGCCGTAGGAGGAAGTGGACTGCCTGCGCCTGTGTCTGCGCGTATCCAGCCTCAGGAAGAAAAGAATGAGTGAGGCATCTGTAAAGAAGTTTGCATGGGGTACTATCGCTGAGCGCCACTTTCGATGTCGTTCACGCTGTCAATACGCTCAGCTAGTAGTAGGGGGCAGTAGTTAGATTCTTGGACTTTGTCGGGGCCGTTCACTGAGGATGTTCGTCGTCAGACAAGATGAAATGAAAACCGCGCAAAAAAGCAGGTGCCATTTACTTGAATAGACTTACGGAGAGGACACCGTCGCCAGCCTCTTTTCGCGGTCCTTTGGTAGCAACTCCTCTTTGCCAACGTAGGGATTGCACCTCTCTCTTTTGCCCCATCAGATTCCTTACGTCGACTGCCTAGAAGGCTCACTCAGTGCCACGGTTAATTTTATATGACCACTTTTCTCAATAAATGGCCTATAAAGAGTCAGCTTTCAACCAGGGTGGTGACCTGACTTTCAAAAAGTTACAGCGAATGTTTATTTCACTGGAATAAGCGCGAAAACCACAGACTTTTGCTACATAGAAGACGATGAGCGGGCTGTGTGCCGTTAGATGGAGCGCTCGCGCTAAACAGCTGCGGACAAGCAAGATAGGTTTTGCTCGGGTCAGAACCACCGGATCAGTGCCACGTAGAAGACGACCTAAAACGGGTGTTGCCGCGGGACGGAGTGCTCACGCTAGGCGAAACGACAACGGAACAAACAACGGATGATTCTGCTCGAGGTTGCTGCCCTCCGGGTCATTGCTTACGCAACAATATCGTTTCCACAGCTGAGGCCCCCAGCAGCGGGCAAAGAAACACATAGCTCTGACGACCTACGCAGCAGAGCTTTACCCCTCGTGTAGCAATTCTTCCCGGACTCGACGAGCACCTTTTATACACAATAAAATCAAAGTCGTGAATTTTCACCGCGTTGTTTTTTCAAACTTTGGAGCCAAAGCCGGGGTCAACGTCTCATCTGACGGCTCTGAAACTAGGCAGTCCACTTGAACGGAAACGGCGGTTTGTTCAAACCTACAAATTGAGACCTCACGCCAAACAATTAGCAATGAAAGCTCTGGTCGCCGCAGTGCCACCTGAACATTCGAAAGCCAGCGTGGCAATTTCCGTATGCTCTGATACACATACAGCAACTTCTCGAAGGATCTGCCATGCTTGAAGTTAAGAATGGATCCGTGAACTTGCGCGGTAAATTTAAGTTTTCGGATGTTAAATTCTATGCCTTTATGGCGCTTTCGTCAAGTACCTTAATAGATCAACTGGATAAACGTTAAACTGGGTTTCGGTTAAATCCAGACGAAGACGATAGGGAAGCCGTTCTTATGGAAATAATGAGGAAATGAGCGCCGAACACAGATTTAATGAAAGTACTCAGTGCGGAAAACTTATAAATAGAAAACTGCATATGAAGCATTCGAAAGGCATGCCGCTACACTCCTGTGATAACGCACACACGCGACGTACCCCGATCCTATTTGAACTCTATTAATATGCACCTGAACAGCAGGGTCACTCGTGCCGATGTAATATCATATACCGAGACAAATGGAATGGAACCTCCCAACCAATTTTCTCGATTCCCTTTTACCGAAAGACGCGCAAAAAAACTTGAAACCTAAGCCGAAATATGGTAGCTTTTTCTTGCACGATATAACAAACAGATTAAAACAATGTTCCTGAAATGGCTATTCTTAAGTGAGAAATTCCACCGCACTCTGCCTCTTCAGCTGCATCCGTTAGGGTCGCGGCTTAACTGAGTTTTTGCCGCGGAGTGAAAAAAAGGAGAGGGATATAACCAGTCCATGACCTTCCTTAGCACCCCCCCCCCCCTCCCAAGCCGAAGTGAACTCGTCCTTGGCAGTTGCCCGCAAGAAAGAGAGCGAGAGAGAAAGGCGAATGGAAAGGAAGGGAGATTAACTACCCTACACGTGGGAATGGGAACAGAGGGAGAGATAAAAAAAAGGACAGAGGAAATAGGGATCACTTTCCCACGTGTCCATTCGCCATTACTTACAGGGATTAGAGGGCACACACTGATAGTTCAAAACCTTGCACTCAGTCCTGAATCCTACAAGGACCTGAAGAGTTCGTTCACAGCAGCTTGCAAGAAAACCTAATGTCCGACCTCCCTTCTGGCCTTGAGCCCCGGACTACATGTTACCTTCGACCCCTTCTGCCTACTTGCAGAAAAACAGCCCAGCAATTTTTTCACAATCCTTTCACCTTTGTTGGACATACAAGTGTCCCCTTCAGGCTACAGCGACATCTTTACAAGTCACAATACGCACGTCCACTTTGGAAGTGGTGATAATGACGATGTCCTCAGGCTTAATGGCATATACCCACGGCGGGGAATTGGCTATGGTGTCGCATGCTTGACAGCTTCTTTTACCAAGTTGATATATCTTTTCTCGCAATTACATTTGCACCAAACGCGCATTGTCCTTTTTCGTAGCTTTCTGAAACCTTTCCTCTCTTTAAAAGGAGAAGGTGCGATGGGGTTGTTCGATGATGGCTGTGTTTTAGCGGGCGTCCGAACCCTGCTGACCCTTCAAGACAGTTCTCTAACTATACGGTTCATCGACCATTTCAGAGAACAATAAAAAATTTCCTGCGCCCTGAATCAGCTACAATGTACTCAAATAATATCAACATGTTTTATTGTACTCGTTGTATTGCTGTAACCAGTATTGCTATATGTTGATTTCTTTCACATTATGTCCATACGTGACCACTGCAATTTGCTGCGCTTTCTGAAGTTTTGCTTAGATGTGTTATTAGTGGCAATTCCATATGTAGAAATGTTTGCCAGGCACGCTTTTACCCCCCCCCCCCCCGCCCTTTTATCTAATTTCCTTCAAGGCCTTTCAGGGTTAACAAATGATAAATATGATGATGATCACCATGACAATTCGCTATGGCTCTAGCATTGAGCTACCCGCATGTCTGACACAGTCTAAATTTTCTTTTTAATTCTGATAAGTTGTGCGGAGACCCACCTCATTTTACTGCGCTCTAGCCTTATCCTTAAATAGTCACTAATATCCTTGGCTCAAAATCCTAGCTTTCATTTGCGCCCAGTCAGTGGTGCGCTCTCTCTTTCGTTTGGCTGCGACCACGTTAGAAGAATGGTATGCTTCCACCGTGGCTGCGACAATACTGCCTGCGCCAAGTGGGTGGAGATGCCCTCCTGAAGTTTTAGGCGAAAATGCTTCTCGAGTAGGCCCAACCGGCTCATCGATTTTGCGCTAAGCTGCACCCCTTTCGTGCTGCACGAAAAAACAACATCAAGCAGGGCAAAGCACGTTGTGATGGAAAGCGAGCCCGCGGCCGTCTATCATAGCGAAGTTGCGCCCACTAGCGGCATTGATGCGTAGCGACAAAGAAGAAAAGGTCAACGTGAGACTACTGATCTCGTGTACGTGACTAAACGCAATCAAGAACTTGCGAAGAACTTGGAACCAGAGCTCTCTACTTCGCGTTGCACTGAAGCTATATTCACCATTCTTTAATTACAGACAAATTGCAGAAATGTAAAAAGAGAGGGCCGAATTTGACTAATTAACTACTAAGAAGACCTCTTAAAAACGCATATATTTTTGTCTATACGCTCCTCCTGAAAAACAGTCGGTGATGGCTTCAGTTTCAATGAAAGGAATTCATGTTTTGGTGTGGAATGCCTACTTCACTAGCTCAGACCCAACCAAGAATCTTCTGCCGTCTCCAATTTTGATCGCGTACAGGAATAATAAACAATCTCGCTACTGGGTTTCGAATCTGCAGCGGCGCGAACAGTTCAGATTCGCTGGCAACAGCACGAGATAAATATGCAATCGCTGCAGCCGATCATGTCTAACGCCAAGCTGCAACGCACTCTCGCACTGTGCATCGCACATCGTCATCTCCATCAACTTCTCTAAGCGGCGCGAAGCAGATCAGACCAACTTAACCTCAATCAGAGCTTAACTAGAGTCCAATATCGTCGCCAGACGTACCAACGACCCAACAAAGCGAAAGCATGAGCCAACAAGGTTGAACACATGCTTTTGCACGTCCACTTGGTTCGACTACATGAAAACCCTACCACGTTTTTTTGTTAATTCTAAATGAACTTCAAATGAGCAAGATCCAGCCATTAGACGTTTTTTGGTCAATTTTTTTAGTGCAACATCTTGTCCGCTTCGCAACCCCTTAACCTACCTTTACCAAAGCGTTTTCCGCAAAACTACTTTAGTTGAATAATGACCAGCTGGTCGTAGCTTGTCTGCATCTGCAGCCTTCAATAGAGTGGAAGTAGCGAAGATTCAGTGCGATACGCATGTTATAACTCAAATGAATCATTAATCGAAGCTTTTTCAAATCTTCATCACGCAGAGTTGTTTCGTGTTATCATTTATGGATCATCATCACAAGCAGCCTGATCTGGGCCCGAACACGAACGAAGGCTTTTTTCAATGAAATTTAATTTGCTCTCTCCGCGCACCACCTCATTTAGCTTTACCTGTCCTAGTTTGGCGATCTTATCTACCCTTTTCTTTTTCCTCTACCTCCACCCCTGCTTGCACATATTTTTTATCTATTCGCCTACTAACACAATCATCTCTGACTTTCCGGGCCAGTTATCACCTCTACATCAATTGTTCCTTCTTGGTATCATATAGGATGTTATCAACCCGCATTTTTGTTATAGACCTAAAACGAAGGTAATAAAAATATGCTTGAATGTAATAACTAAGCAATATTTATGCTTAGTTATTACATTCAAGCATATTTTTATTACCTTCGTTTCCGCTCATATAAGAGCTTGTAATACAGGTTATATGCCACCTTTGCCAATGCGGACATTTTTAAGCTTCTGTTCATGGCCTGAAACTATCTCGAAAATTCGCCGCTATATGTCATTGCAAAGCCAACTTTTTAATTTATATAATACTAATCTGCGGTGTTAAATTGTCTAATAGATCTCCTTCCTCACTAACTTCATTGTATCTCAGCCCATCGTGACCTGTTGCTTCCTTTTCAAACTCTCAAACGTAAACCTTAATTAACCTTAATTTATATTTTAGTGCCACTGTTTGCAGGTCCTTCAGTATTCGCTGCAAACATAGATGCTGTCTATGATTTATAATTTACTATTGCGTGAGACTTCGCACGCATTAGGCGGCAAGTCATTCCTTAAGAACCATGTTTTCTGAACGCTGAAAGCCATTAAATAGCTGAAGTGCAACGGCCAATTTTCTGTTATCGTATTGAAAAATGTTTATTTCTTTAGTGCTACTGAAAACATAGTTCTCAAGACTTGCTGTAATCTCATGCGTCGAAAAACAACAATTACTTGCTGGTCTACTAGTTTTTTAATTGTATTTGTCTCTCGTCTGTGTTCAAGCAACTTTATTCAATGAAAAACGCAACAGTATCGTAAGAAGCACATGTTATTAAAAAGAAGCGGGAGAAAGGTTATATTTCAACAAAATGAAGCCAGTTGAACGTCAAGTTATAGAAACGTAGGAGACATTCGGCCGCTGGGATGAAGGTGTGATTTAGACATACCAACAAACTTGGAAGCACGCTCAGGGTAGCGACTAAACAAGAAAAAGAATAGCGTTTGTCCCGTCTCTTTCCTTTTCTCTGTCGGCTGTCTTATTCGCGCCAGCTAGCATGTCCCTGCTCTGGGCTTCCAAATCCAAGTCTATAAATTTCTTTGAAATTTGAGAAAACTGGAAAAGAGCGAGTGGGGCCTGACCTCGGCTAGCACGCTTCGGTTGGACCGGTACGGTTCTTTAACAAATTGGGAAAATGTGTGCATTTTAGTTCTGCTTCTTGCTGCCAAACTTTAATGATAAGTTACATCAAAGCCTGCAAATTAAGGTGCGCCTTAATATTGATGACAGTTTTAACCTAATAACGTCGGTATTTATGACTTGCGGTAAACTGTAAAACCTCATTATATTGAAATATCTGTTACCTTCATGATAACTAAGATTCAGGTCAGAACACCGTCGTTCGTATGGCAGAAGGTAAGCGCGCTTAGAAACGCAAGAATAGCGCAATAGAAAGCGATGTTTCCGCACTGCAGGTATTGTGCTTTGCAGGTGCATGAAACGAAGAAATCATCTGTATAAATTAAACAAAAAAACAAGACGTAGTGCCACACTATTTTCTTACTCACCAACAATTGCTGTTTTGCCGCCAGACCCCTATTCTATGGTTAATAGGAGCGACATAAGGTCAAGCTTCACTTAACGGTTCTATTCCTAGTATTACGCGTTCAAGGAATACTTCAACCGCGCAATTTTCTGCCTTAATCCCTGTTCAATGTCCCGACGCTGAGCAGTGCGACAAAGTGCACATGGTATATGCGTTGAAAAGCGAAAATGTTAAAAGTTGGAGGGAAAAAAGAAAACAATGCAAAGCACACAACACAATACATTTGGAGGCGAGTGCATCCAAACTGCTAAGAAAAACAGATCACGCTGGAGACTGCTTTTGTACAGAGGTCGTCGGGCCCTATTCAGTGCCTGTTCCTAGAATCCTCGTTTCTGAACTTTGACAGCAGTTGCGCAAAATATGACGTCAATTTTCCCAGGTATTCTCGTTTACGTCAGCAGAGTGTTTTGAGCATGGATCTCAGAGGCGAGGTTATACTTCCAATCTTTTCGAAACATTGATCACCAAGGGCTAAGAGGTCACATACCTAGGGTGGTCTTAAAAATAATGCGTTATAATTTTCTTTGGCGTTTTTGTTCAGACTCGCGTAGGGAAACTGATATGAAACTAATTTCCTGACTGACGATATTGTTGATCGAGTCATCTGTATCAGTTACTCCAACTTAGTGCATGTGTCTAGCTTCGTGTTTATTTTTTGCAAACACTTGCGCTCATAAACTTGCGGAAGCTCCTAGGAATTTTCAAAGAAACGCGATGTTTAATTTGTGCATTCAAAATCAGGATCCTTATAACAAATTCAAGCTGGGTTATATAACATAGTCGAATGTGATCGATGTCCGGAAAACGACGATCGGGAAGGTGAGGCACAGAGGGGAGCAGGGCAGTGCATGCTTCTGATACTGTCGGACAGACCAAGCGGGGGCCAGTAATGGTGACTGCGGGCTGCGTGGTCGTTGCGGCAAGGACAGAGGATGCTCCTGCACCCGCAGCATTTTCGCAGGCCGGGACATTCGGTGCCGGTGGTGCTGGAACGAAGTCGGGATTCGAGGACGGCTCTAGGACTGTGTGAAAGCACAAACGGAGTGTTGAGCGGGACTGAATAAATGCAGTTGGTTCGGCATAGGAGCTCGAAGCAAAAGTAGGCGGGTCGTGCGGCTCCTCAACAGTAGAAGCGGCGGAATGCGAACGAGTCACATGTGGTGGCAGGGCATAGGATGGTGAGAGGGCAGCCGGAAGGAGTGACTGAACGGGTGGCGGAGTTGTGGGCACAAGAGGCGGAGGCACCTGCGGCTGATAGCGAGATGGGAAATGCAGGGAAATCGGAGCAGTGGAAGACGTCTGACATGTCGCTGTGCTGGCCGCGAAGAGGTCGTCTGGGGCCGTGGACATCCGCACATTCAAAGCATGGTGGTTGCTTGAGAAATCGTGATCGTACATGTCCTTCTGAGACGTAATGCTGCTTAGGCGAAACTTGACTCTATGGTCAGGAACCACAGTTCCGAGTCCGAGGGAGAGAATTCGGGGCAGCTAGAGCGCGGAGACGGCGGGGTCATGCGTTGCGGGGCCGGCGCCTGCGACGACAGAAGCTATGAGGCAATGGAGGAAGAACTTCCCATCGTTTACAGGATCTGTTGTGCAGGCGTCGAAGGCAGCCGCGATCTCCAGTTCCGTGCAATGGTAGGCGTAGGCTGATACAGGCGCAGGCCGGAAACGCAGGCGGGGCAGCTCGAAGTCTGGAGTCATCAGTTTGTGGAGGGAGAATCCCAGACACAAGCCGAAGTAAATTCCATCACAGTTGAGCATGGAGAGTTTCGGAAAATGAGGGGATGCGTACTCTGAATAGCCACATTGCCTTGACTCCAGCTGATGGCGTAGTTATTGACGTCATGCATCATCACTTAACAGCTTGTGTGTTTACAGTGCCTGGTTTTAGTTCTAGGAATGCCAGTGCTGTGTCTACGTTGCCACAAACCTGGCCATATACGACGTCGCTGTAGTACTCTATGGTGTGATGAATGTCGGCGTTTCGGCCATACTACAGAGGAAGGCGAACTGTCGTACGCTGATAGGCTCCTCAGTGCCGCCCATGCCGTGCAAGACACTCTGGAGCAGCATTTGATAGATGCGACAGGTTTTAGATGCAGCTGATCGTATGTCAGCCGTTGCGCCCATTGAATCAGCAGCCACTGGCCTTTTGCTGTTGCCGTTCCTCCTCCTCAGCGTGAGCCCACCAGACCTTCACGGATAGATCAGCTGTCTGCAGATGTTGACCTTCAATGCCTGGCGGAACGCACACTAGTAATACACAGTGTCAATGATGACACTCTTGGTGCGTGTTCCGCCGCTCTGGGGGAGCCAGAGGAAGAAACTAATGGTGCCCTGACGGCAATTCTGCCGCAGATGTTCGAAGTGCAGATGTGGCCTCTAAGCTCACGTATCGCCAAGTTCTGCCTCCTTTTAGGAGGACGCCGTCCCTACCAGGCACAAGTCCCGCCGGCAAAACTCCAAGAGCAAGAAGCTTTCTCGGCGCTCCAGATAGAGGACAAAGGGTGCCAGTTGTAAGGTCTCACCTTCCAGATTGGCGCCAGACATCACGGATGGTTGCTTTAGTAAACGTTGGTCACAATGGCTGACGTTTCACAGTCGATCGTCGCAAGATTTAACATCTGTAAGCTTCGGTTGAGGCTGAAACAGGCAGTTGCACCGATTGTTTTCGGCGGGTTGGCTAGACAGGGTTGCTTTTCTTGAGACTAAGATAGAAAGTGAATTTCATAAATAGGTAGCCTTACGCCCCTTTGTTAACAGTTTACAATAGCTGTGTATGGCACTCGGTCGGCATTCGGCGCGTTGCTTGATGTTCTTTGAAATGGTTTCCGTTTTTCTGATTTTTGTATTATTTTGACCCAGTAGGACGGACGCCTGATAAGCTGTGGCTTTCGGCTGCACGGAGAATCGTGGAGATGCATCAAAGTGTACGCTTCAAACAATAGGGTGCAGCTAACTATATTCTCTCGAGGTACTGCCGCTCTTATAGATTGTGATCGGTTTGTTGTATTCATGGTTAAATTTAACTGCGTGCGCGACGCACGCGACCGAACAGGGCCATGCGAAAATGCCAATAAGAGCCCTCTATTTTATCAGCTATAGCAGAAAACATAGGCTTAATTCACGACGGATTGCCATCCATCTCCACATATTTTAAAGGAGCCTCACATTCACCTCTGCATCGGATTTACGTTTCGCGGATCTTTTTAAAAGGCAAGTTTCATGCGATGTCATACCAGTTTCTTTCTTTGATAATATCATGGTCAATTTCCAGATTGCAGAATCTGCCCGTCTTAAGGTTCAGTCACAATGAGTACTATGTAAGCTTAATTCTGCGTTGCTTAGCGAGGATAAGTTTAAGCAGCGAGTAGAGGCAGCTTTAAATATCTTTCAGCAAGAAGTTCGTGGCATATCTTTCAATATCGGCACATGAGGTCTTACATTATTATACCTGTATAATTCGCATGAACTTATATGTGAGACTCCAGGATTGTAAACAGAAAAAATTGATCCTGTATAGTGTCAGCTTCCAAAAGCTTAATGCAGAACGGTTTCAAGACGCCTACGTACGATCCCGCACCGGTCGTTCGTTGCACTCGGCGGAGCCAACTAAACAAGACTTGCTTTGAGAGCGTCACCACGTGAGTGGCAATTGAGTCTCTTTGCTGTACTGTCGGGGCGCTGTGGTCACAAGTGCACATGAAAAAGCCACCTAGTTGGCAGATCACTGCAGTTCTCCTTTTGCTGGCACTTCATGCATTGCTGATAATGTTGATGCAGCGCGCTGGGTGTCTATGATAACGCCGCTTTCTAAGGATGAGTGCGCGGTAATAACTGCTCCTTTGATCTTGGGCGAATTGGGAGGTTTATTTGATCGATTTTCACTTTGGGAAACCACAGGACCTGACGGCCTCTCGGAGAAAGTTTACAAAATATTCAAATCTGTTTTATTGCCTTCCTTACTCCAAATTTTTGACACGAGTATTGTGGTTGGATTTTTGGCAGTCATTTTCCAAAAGTTGTTTTAAAAGAAAAAATGACAGTAAGGAAAACTAAGAATTGTACATGGCTGCAGACCAATCGTCCTTTCTAATCTTGATTATGAATTTCACTAAAGACCGCCCAAATGGCCTACAGCTTGCAACGTCTACTTTGATTGGACCTCATCAGGCATTTGGCTTAAGGGGACGATCAATACAGTCTAATCTACAAGTAGCGCGCACAGTGTTGCAATATTGCATTAACGCTCATGAACAATTAGCACTGCTGCAACTTGACCTGGCAGGGGTGTTAGTTCGAATGTTCAATTCGTTCGTTTTCTCTCTTTTAATCACATAAATCTTAGTTCGATTCTTTTCACACATCATGAAGTAATGAGGTAACCTGTGAATTTCGGTTCGTTCCTCGGAGACGGCCGGTCTAAGCTGTAATTTCTGACCGCTGAGCCTTATAATGCCCTCGTATTAATAAAAAAACATTTTGCACAGTAAGTGAGACAAAGCGTGCGAGATATGGGAGGTCCCCGGATCATGGGTAAAAGTGCGCCTGGTCACGAATGAACGCGCGCCCCAGCCAAAGTTAGCACGAGGCACGTGCAAGGCGTTTATAATATAAAATGCTACAGAATCAAGACGTCCAAAGCCCAGACAGCGAGAGAGGTGTAAATATATGCACACTGAAGCATTTAAATCCAGAGACAGAAAATTGCCGCAGGCAAAACATTATATTGTTCTTTTGTAGTGGCGCTTGAACAATGCGAAATCGGTTTGGCTCTGCATGTGCGTTATCATGGTTCTGGGAATCGAATGATATAAGCCACTTTCACGGCGGCATAACATCATAAAAATCTTTTTTGTAGTGAAAGTTGAAAACTTAAAGAAAAAGCACAGCGCATGCTTTCAGTCGTCAAAATATTGAACTATTCATTCTAATTGATGGCCCGTTTTTATAAGCAAAGAATCATTGGAGGCGTATACCGGCACAGGCACTGAACTCCAGGCAGCTAAAGTGCAAATGCTAACAAAAGAACATTATTGTGCTCATCCTACTTCACTCGCATAATATTTCGAAATTCATTTTTGTATCTGTGCTGCCGAGGGATATCGTATCTGACGAGCCTCTGGCGCCTTATTGTTCCTAAAACACAATACTCGATTTTCAGTACTTCAATATAAAAGTGGCGACTTCCAGCTCATGGCACGTATTGCTGCTCAGAGCACAACAGCGTCGACCATGAATACAGCTAATTTCCTTATTCTTATGGGGTTTGTGGTGTTCGCGCACGGTAAGTAAAGTGCCTCACATATTTTATTCAAATGCTGTTCAGGATTAAGGATCGGTAGCAGCGCACTCTTTTGCAGAGATGATTAAATGTGACACGCGTGCAGGTCTTGTGCCAAGCACAAGAGCGACAAAACAAGTGCCAAGGTGGGCTTGTTTGCTTATTACCATTTAACTACCAAGTACGCCTTATTCTCAGTTTAAAGAGGCCTCATTTCGGGGCGTTGTACACACTCTTTGCCACATTAAGTGAGTGGTATTTTGAGATCCTTTCTCAGAAATGCCTCCCAAAGAGTCCTTATGCAACAGAATTCGAATTCAGCTTCGAATTATTTCCTTTCTTATTGGCTACTTTAAAATCAGCTATCTTCCAGTTTAAAAATACTAGAGTAGTGATATCTAATTGCACAACACCATAAACAAAAAGCCATTAGACTGAGCTGTCTTTGGTTTCTCTGACTACTAGCTTCCATAATATCTATGCCGCAATGAGCCCCTTATTTACGTGCCCTTCTCCACTGAATAGCTTAACCATGGCCTCGGTTCAGGCAGTCATGATGCCATAGCAAATAAAGGGGTTTTCGCAGAGCCTCCGCGCTCACCGTTCGATCAAGCTCCGAGTGACACTAGCGGTAATATGGACGTCTTACATCCGCCGTTGTGGAGCAGGATGGCGCTGATGAACACAATAAAAGTTGCGTTACACGCAATATATGTGCCCCACGAATTAGAAGTTTGGACAGCAGGCGCCACTATTCGCTTCTTTCATTGCTTTAGTCATAACAGGATTTTCTTTCCCCTCACCTCTTTCATTTCATTTCTTCATTCTGCCTGCTATCCTTTATTTCCGCTGCCCCAGCTCAGGTACTTCAGTATCGATGGCAGATGTCGGGGCTAGCAAATATCTTTTTCTCCCTTTTTACTATTATTTTAATAAAAAACCACTACCAGCACCACCACAGCAGGCGCACTGGCTCCAGTTGGTAGCGCAACATGCTCGACATACGAAGCGTTGTTTCGGGTCCCAGGAGTAGTATATGGTTGTTTTCTTTCACTTTGTAATCAGTTGCCTTTCAGGTCTACAATTTTACGCTACTAATTTCACAGTCATCAACGATACAAATTAAAACAGAATATTTAACATTGCTTTGTTTGTTGCCACTATACTATTAGTTTCTCTCATTGCTTTTGTCATAACAGGCTTTTCTCTCCTCTGCCGTGATTTCCTCAAACTTCAATAAAATATAGCGCAAAATAGACGAGCACGGGAGGAAGACACCACAAATACGAAGCTCCCTCAAGAGCAAAATAAAGGCGGAAAAAGCCCTCGCCGATCTACTTGGATTTCAAATAAGAGCTGGAATGACAACTTTTCTCGAATGGCTTCTATACTCTCGTTTCCGAAACCTGCTGCAGACGGCTATTCGATTCTAAATATTCATTTCTTCACTTGCGCTTCCAGGCGAAGAGATGTAGGAAAGAATTATAGCTGGCCCATACATAACATCTGTGCGCGCCATAGTATTATCATAGCTGCGTACTATGGAGTCTTCAAGGCCCTAATTTTGTTTTCCGAATACTGGCGATGCAGGATTTTAAAAAATCTTAACATCAGGGGGGAACGGTTCCTCCTACGTCAGACAGATCTGTTCGCTTCGCTTATTTCTTACGCCGATGTCCTAACGTAAGTAGAATTCAGGCAGAGGATGCCTCCCTAAAAAGGAAAGAAGTAGTAGTCTGAATCTTAAAGACGACGTTCTCTTCATATTAGCCCTCGGTTGTTGGTAGGAAAAATATTCACGCCATTGTTCAGCTACAGCACGCCTAATCCACACAGCCTCAAGAAATTACATTCTATTCCACAATATTTCAATCGTCAAAAAAAAAGAAGCTGGCACTCAGTGAGGTTGATGTGATGGGTACACAGGAGCACGGGACTCCGATAGTGTGAGCTATTTGCTTTGATTACATGAATTCACTAACGCGAAGAACTATTAAATATTCATTTTGACGATTTATCTATTTGCATGTGCAATTATTTCGAATCATATGTCCAATAGACATCACTTTTCCGTTTCGGTGGTGCATCTGAGCATTTAACTTTCTTACACCGGCGCTTCAAACCCCCAACGACGCCTGGTTTTGTCCGCTGTCACTCTACTTGGCCAGAACCTTCTGTGAACAAACCAATTAACCCTCGGCCCTCAGTCCCCAGCGTCTGCAGAGCAACTGACCAAGGCGGCGGTCAAACCTGTGACGCAGCGGATGGTGCTAAGATTCACTGGCTCCGAACAGCACGCCAATGGTGCCTGAACCTGGCAACGTTTAACGCTAGAACCTTATCCAGTGAGGCTATCCTAGCAGTGCTGTTTGAGGAAATAGCAGGCATTAGATAGGATGTCAAAGGTCTTAGTGAAGTTAGGAGGAGAGGTGAGGCGTACACAGTACTAAAGGGCGGGAACATACTATGCTATCGTGGAATAGCGCATAGACGAGAAATGGTATGGGATTTCTCATCAATCAGGATATAGCTGGAAACATACAGCAGTTCTAAAGTATTAACGAGAGGGTGGCAGCTATCGTAATTAGGCTCAATAGGAGGTACAAGATTAAGGTGGTGCAGGCTTGAGCCACTACATCCAGCCATTATGACAAGATCGTTGAAAGCTTCTATGAAGACGTGGAATCAGCAATGAAGGAAGTTGCATCACAGTGCACTGTGCTGATGGGCTACTTCAATGCGAAGGTGGGAAAGAAGCAGGCTGGAGACCAAGCGGTCGGCGACTATGGGTAGGTTCTAGAAATAGTAGGGGTGAGTTATTAGTAGAGTTCACAGATATAAATAATTCATGAATTATGAATACCTTCTTGAGCAAACGAGAAGATAGGAAGTGGACATGGATAAGCCACAATGAAGAGACTGAAATGAAATAGACTTCATACTATGGGCACATCCTAGCAGTGTGCAGGATGTGGAGGTCGTCAGTAAGGTGCGTTCTGTGGTAGCGATTCTATGGTAGCGACAACAGAATTGTAAGGTCTCGAATTAGCTTGGATTTGAAGATACAACTGAAGAAACTATTGAAGCGCGAGTCCATTAACGAGTTAGCGG
Source organism: Amblyomma americanum (assembly GCA_030143305.2). Taxonomy (NCBI): domain Eukaryota; kingdom Metazoa; phylum Arthropoda; class Arachnida; order Ixodida; family Ixodidae; genus Amblyomma; species Amblyomma americanum. The sequence continues at coordinate 48,205 of JARKHS020007664.1, forward strand.
TAAGCAGTAAAGTAGACGAGTTAAGGATTTCGCTGCAGAGCAGATATTCAGCGTTAACTGAGGAAGGCGATCTTAATGTTCTAACAATGAATAATAATCTCACTACTATCATTACGGAGTGCGCCATAGAGGTAGGTGCTAGGATGGTTCGACAGGATACCGGAAAGGTATCTCAGGAGACAAAAGATCCTATTAAAAAACGCCAAAGCATGAGGGTGTCTAGCCCTAGAGAAAAAAATAGGACAAGCGGAGCTATCCTAGTTAATAAATAAGCGCAAGGTAGCCGACATAAACAAGTTTAATATGGAAGAATCGAGCATGCTCTAAAGAAAGGAGCTAGCCTCAAAGGTGCGAAGCGGAAACTACGCATAAGTAAAAACCCAGATGCATGCGTTAAGAGGAAAGGAGGGCAATGTGATTAGCAATATAGATAAGATAGTTTAAGTAGCCGAAGAGTTCGACACAAATCTACACAGTAGCCAATGCAATCAGCGCGTTAATGGGAGAGACAACAGCGACATAAATGCGTCATCCCGGCAGTAACGAAAGAGGAAGTAGAGAAAACCTTCGGAGCAATGCAAATGGGAAACTCGGCTGGTGAGTATCAGGTAACACCAGATATGTTGAAGGACAGAGGAGAAATTGCGCTAGAAAAACTAGCCACCCTGTATACGCAATGCGTTATGACCTATATAATTAGAATATATAATTATATTTCATAAGAAATATAATTCATAAGAAAGGAGACGCCAAAGACTTGAAAAATCACAGACTTATCAGCTTACTGTCGCTGCCTACAAGGCATTTACTAAGTTAATAACTAACAGAGCCATGGTAACCTTAGACTTGAATCAACGAAATGATCAGGCAGGATTTCATAAACGATATACCAGAATAGATAATATTCATGCTATCAAACAGGTGATAAAGAAAAGAGGAGAAAAAATAACCAACCACTATTTATAGCCTTCACTGGTTATGAGAAAGCATTTCACTGAGTTGAAACCTCAGCAGTCATGCAGGATTTCGGAATCAGAGTGTAGAAGAGTCTTATGTGAAAATACTGCAAGATGTCCATAGCAACTGCACAGCCATCATAGTCCTCCGTAAAATCAGCAATAAAATTCTATTAAGAAATTGCGTCAAGTAGGGAGACACGCTCCAGCCAATGCTATTCACAGGCTGTTTACAGGAGGTATTCCGCGGCCTAAACTGGGAGCAGTTGGGGATAAGAGTTAATGGAGAATACCAAAAGGACCTGTGATTCGCTGACGACATTGCCTTGCTGAGTCACCTAAGAGATGAACTCCAAATCATGATCAATGAGTTACACAGGCACAGCAGAACGCTGGGTCTAAAAAATAACACGCAAAAAAGCAAAGGAATGTTCAACAGCCTAGCAAGGCAACAGCAGTTAACAATTGGTACTGAGGTGCTGGAATTGGTTAAGGGATATATCTGCTTAGGGCAGCTATTGAGCGCTGATCCGGATCATGAGAGGGAAATAACTAGAAGGATAAGAATGGGGTGGAGCTCATATGGCAGGCTCTCTCAGATCATGAATGGCAGTTTACCAATAACCCTCAAGGAAAAAGTATACAACAGCAATATCTTACCTGTACTAACCCACGGGGCAGTAACGTGCAGGCTAACGAAAACGGTTCAGATGAGGTTCAGGACAACGCAGCGAACTATGGAAGAAAAATGATAGGAGTAACGTTACAACACCGGAAGCGGGTACAGAGGGTGAGGGAACAAACTCGAAATCAAGAGAAAGAGACGGGCCTGGGCAGGGCATGTGATGAAAACGCAAGATAACCGCTGGTGCTTAAGGGTAACGGAGTGGATTTCAAGAGAAGGCAAGCGTATCAGGGGGCGGCAGAAAGTTAGGTGCGCGGAGGAGATTAAGTTTGCGGGCATACGGTAGGTGCAGCTGGCCTAGGACAGGGTCAATTAGAGAGACATGGAGAGGCTCTTGCCCTGCGGTGGGCGTAGTCGCGCTGATGATCATGATTACTCTACTAATGCTGGCGCATTAAAGATATTCCTTCTACTTTTCTTATCTCAACGGTGCGGTTAGGTCTCTAATCAGGCATGAAACAGCCCGTGCGTCTTTCCTTTCCTGGAAACCAATTTTCATTTTAAGATCAGCCTTTCATACCCTCCTTTTTCTCTTTCCTCACGGCGCAATTGAGGTGTTAATCGACAAGTGAAGGTGTCAGTGTGTTTTTACTAGGAAACTTCGCACGCTTATGGTGTCTTCTTGGGATGATGCTAATGACAATGCTAACACAAAAGTATTGTCACGATCAACACGAAGCTGACTGTGGCGCGTTACGGAGCGCTCATGACAGGCTAGTGGTCATTAAATAACCTCATTGCCATTGGTCATCGCGCCTCATTCTTCGTCTGACCACCACGTAGCATTTGGTGCGAGGTGCTGGGTAATCACCGGCATCCAGGTCATGAAGCTTCGGCGTCCTGCGTAAGCCGTGGTCGTCGGCCATGAGTTTTTGGCGTACGTTGCCCGGCTTACCCCAGCCTTTTAGAACCGAACCGACCTCACCGTTGCACTCCCTATCCCCATCCTCCACCAAGACCACCCGAAACGACGACCTGCACCCGACGCAAGGACCCGACCTACCGACCCCAACGACCCGAGACGCAGCTTAAATGTGACACTTTTCCCCTGCCTATGCCATACGGCGCGTCCTGGAGCCTCGCCGGCCGGCTCCTGGCGACCTGCGGCACGGAAGCTTCATGGACCGGGACTCTCATTCGCTCATCTCTCTCATAATGGCGGCCAGCACTTCACCACCTTGCCATTTCTGTTTTGCCGTTGCTGAAGCCCTTCATCATTTGGCGCGTCCCTTCGTCGGTGTCTCCTACCTAAGATCGGGACGATCGCTTGGGGGCCCCGGGAAGTGACACGAAGACGAAGCTGGCAGTGGCGCGGGACAGAGCGCTCATATCCCCATACCATCTCATATCCACCAGTCATCTGGTCTTATTCTTCGGCTGGCCGCGAAGTTGTAACATCACGCCTCATATCGATAATTAGTGGCTGTTTAAAATTTTAAATGGGTGCTGTTGGGTAAGACCAATTAAGGTAAAGGCTACAAACTCGGAAGGAAGTGGGAGAGAAACCGCAATAATGCGAAGGTGCGTAGACTGTTTTGGATGTTTGTAATTATGGAGGATAAGCCAAACGTAAATACGAGCGAAGGCTTGCTGGGGGGATGGACATCATGAAGGGCGGAATAATACACTTGCGGATATTCACAGTCTAGGAGCAGGCTATGTAAATTATTTCAAATGTGTTAATTTGTCGACCCCGTGCCGTACCCCTAGCTGTTATATGCAAAGGCTCCCTGCATAAACATATTAGTTGCAGTGACCACTGAGCATCTGTGGAATCACGAAAGACCCAAGTGCTGAGTTACGCACCGCACTCGCTGCCTCCCTGCACCTACCAGCTGCACTTCACACATGTTGCAAACCCATAGGAGTCAGGTGGTCATTTCGGGTACAGAGCCATTGCCCTGCGCAATCCTTGAGTAAAGAGAAACAACATCCAGCGCACTCATGACTGGAAAATAAAACAATGGAAAAGTACAAAGACAATGACTAGCTCTGATCATCCAGATTCCACAGATTTAGTCGCCATTTGTTTTAGTAATCATGCTTACAAAATGAGTAAAAGCATTGCAAAAATGTTTCAACTCCAAGTCGTATGTGTATGGTCCGACTAATCTCGTGTTCATATCTAAACGAATGGCTTCACCATGGGCTAAAACATTTTTTTTTAAATTCATGTTAACATTTCTTTTTGTTTGATACGTTGAGAAAAGCTTACTGTGACTTAACAAATGAATATAATTCCGCCGCTTCAAATGGGTCTTGCCGAAATTCGCCGGCGTTGATAGCAGCTGCTTCTAATATAGAAACCACGCCGCCCAGTGGATGAATTGTAGGTCATGCAGGTTTTATTCAAGTATAAATAAATATTTGTGCGTATGTCTACAGGCACGGACAGAAGTAAACGAAGCGCACCGCACAAGGCAGAACTGCTCGTCAGCGCCGCCTAGCCGATCCAGACGAAAGCTCGAAAGCGCCACGCGCATGTGCAGACCATAGAGCTACTACTACCAACGTGCAGACCCCCTACCGGCGCGACCCTCTCAATGCTCCGCTTGCCTCGCATTCGGCCGGCGTCAGTGTCGCGCTTGTGGTGATTATGGTCGTATGGTTGCGCCCTTTGTAGCGAGCGGGGTTTTCGTAACGGACAAACTGCTACCGTAATGCCGCAGAGGCCGCGGGGGCGACGCTCCCACGGTGCCGTTTCTTGTGAGAAAGCTGTAGGCTCGTTTCCATCGCATATAGCCCACGTACATCAAACTTTTTGTTGGCTCTGGTATTCATTTCCGCCTCGCTATAGAGCAAATATGCTCAAAACACTTGATCTACCGCCGCAGTTTAGGGTTCTTTTAATATACTGGTAGTTACCGTTGATTTTCGCCTGGCTCCTACGTGGCACCGATGCAGCGGCAATGCTCGCGCCCTGTGTGTGTGTTCTGCAGCACATTGCTCCGGCACTAAAAGCTGGCATAGGCGTCAGCTTAAAATAAGAAGAAACCGCTGCTCTTGGCGCTTTTTGCAACGTGATGCAGCGTTGTAATAATAGTGACTGCTTCCAAAGGTGCTGGATGCTGCTGCTGGGTGACACGCCTATATTGTGAAACCGGTGTCAATATGTAGTGAAGTAATATAGCTCGGAGAGAGGAGTTACGATCGCTGGCCAGTGTTTGTCATGGCTCATTCTCTCATTAGTGGGCGCACACTGCTTCTTATGTGCCGAATTTTACACGCGCGTCACGCAACAGTGACGCACCAGTGCCGCGGCATTCACGTGGGTGAGGCCGCCGGCTGCCTGTAATCATCCGAAGGCTCACGCAAAGTGATCGCCTCAGCTCTGCTCTGCACATGACAGCGCGCTGTCTTGGTGGCAATAAGAGCAGGTTCCAGTATAGGGAGTGCGATTCGCGGAAGACGGGCAGGGTGCCTGCACTGGTGCTGCGTGGGCGGCGCCTCGCAAGGTCAACGCGAATCATCAGTGATAACTGTAGGAAATTAACACAAAACTGCAGCAGCACGCCGAGTGTTTTGAGCGCGTTTGGTTGCTAGCGAGACGCAGGCGAGCCCCAGCGGCAGCAAAGGGTCGAAACACGCGGGTTATTTGCGGCGTAAACGCGCCTCAAGCAGTCTCACACGAAGCGGCTGAATGGTAGAGCTGTCCCCACGCTATCTGCGTTGTGAAGGCAGCGGTCTGCGCATTGCGAAATGCTCGCTAGCTGCACAGGGAGCGACCATCCCATCACGGTCGTCATCCCGACACTGATGCCGGCCAAATGCAAGGCAAGCGGAGCAATGAGAGGGTCGCGCCGGTAGTAGGGGGCCTGCACATGCGCGTGGAAATTTTGAGCGTTCGTCTGCTTCGGCTGGGCGACGCTGACACGCAGTTTTTTTTTCTTGTGCGGCGTGCATCGTTTACTTCTGTCCGCGCCTGCATGTATATAGTGACCTAATACGGGGCCGCCACTAGGAAACATGACCCTTATCGTTCGCTTTCACTACGGAGGGAAGAAAACAGCGCGGAATTAAAGTCCCGCCACTCTTTGCATATAAATTATCAGTTTTTGTTGAAGTTTTATTAATAGCGAGTTATCAGCGCTCAAAATTCTCTGTTTTATGCCTTCCTAATCACACCACATAAAAGTGTTTCATTTTTTGCAAGAGCGCATGTTATTTCTCCAGATAAACCTCGTCATCGATTCATGTGCCAAAACGTCGAATATGATTCAGTTCTCAGATAATTTTGTAGTCCTTTTTCTTCAAGTACTTTTGGTTGCACGAGTTAAAGAAGAGGGGAAAATTTAGGCAGTTATCTGAGCAGCATATAAATCGACAAAGCTGAGTAGGTAACGATGGAAGAGCAGGAGGTGTAGCAATATGTTAGGAATATGTTAGGAGAGATATATCCTGGTTCCATTTAGCTTGCTTTCATGTTAACATGATAGTGATTAAAAAATGACGTGTGGTGAAATGAGGGGGATATGGAATTTCAGCACATTATTTTGTACTCTTGAGTTGAACTTAAAAAATTATTGAGCATTCGCTGCTACGGCACTTGTTCAACGTACACATTAGCTATTCTTACGCTGATCCAATGACGAGTAGCAGCAATTTAGATAAAATATGGTTTTACATATTTCCGATGAAAGTGTTATGCAGTCGTTGATTGAAATCCTATGCTTAATTTCTGTCCTGACGATTTTATAGCTCGTGTTGACGAAGTCTTGTTTTGCGCGGCACATTTCAGCGACTAGTTATGCGAGACCACCACGTTGTTTGAACCCACCTGCAGTTGGCCCCTGCAAAGCAAAGGTCCCGAGTTGGTATTATGATCCGTCAACAAACAACTGCAAAGCATTTGTATACGGCGGATGCAAAGGTAATAACAACAGGTTTAAATACGAGGCCGGATGCCAAAAAACCTGCTTGCGTGAGTATTCCCTTTTATCAATGCTTTCTTACCTGCAACAAATTTCCCAGATTTTGCACATTCATGCTCCGCTACTTCTTTAGTGAACATGCCGCAACAGGGAAATTAAGATTTTAAAAATTTATTACAATCTCGTTAACGCATGTTAATGTACACCTGGAACAGAAGATTATGTGGTGGTATCCGCATTGTTAGAGAGAGAGGGCCAAATTTATTAATTTAAAATAATTACGCGGGTGGTTTGCCCAGGTCCAGGAAACCATTGGCGAATACGGTCCTCCACGCCTGACCGATCAGCTGGCGCTTAACGGTCGCTGTTGCTCCTCTGCCGATCTGTCTTGTTGGGCAGCGCGGGCTTCAAAATCTTACCTGCTAATGGTTCAAAATGTCGCTTTCTTACCTGCAACAAATTTTCCAGATTTTGCACATTCATGCTCCCCTACTTCTTTAGAGAACATGCCGCAACAGGGAAATTAAGATTTTAAAAATTTATTACAAGCTCTTAAACTGTTGTTGTTGTGCACTTGGAGAATGACACCTATCCGCAAGGGAGATTGGCCAGAGATGTAAGCATCAAAAATAGATAATAGACTTCCTGATGGTAGAGAAACAAAGGCTAAAATTATAGGAGAGGCTAGAAAGCACCACCGATAAAAACAAATTAATTTTTAAAAGATAAAGAAAAAGAGGCCCAGGGAGTGGAATTAGTGCATATAGCACGGAATCCTTCCAGAATCAGTAATAAATTTTTGAACAGCACAGCGAACTATCCCGTTGCTGAAGCCGAGCTGAGTTGAGCCAAACGGGAGTAAATATGGAAGGAGTCATAGACAGGCAATTTTTGATAAGGTATTTCCACGAAAAGTTTTCGGAGGGAGGCGAAGTGGTGACAGGAGAGGAAGAAATGATCCAAAGTTTCGGGTTGATTGCAGAATTGACACAGTGGTGAGGAAGGACAGCCAGATATATGCATATAAAAGTTCAGGGAGCGAAGCCTGCAGGTTAGGCTTATCAGGGAATTCTCGCATTGACGTCAAAGGCACTGTCCTTGGTTCCCGTTATACTTTAATGCCAGAAGTTGTCAAACGGGAGAAAGGACTAATTCGACTGCTTCAACAAAAGAAATTGTTTGAACCATGCACTCACCCATAAACGAAAGCAGTGGAGTAAGGGAAGGAATACCCGCTGAAGGGAGAAGACGCAAGGAAGTCCGCCTACTGATTCATTGAAATTCCACTACGGCCAGGAAGGCACACAAGCCTAATTTCACGGATATTAGAAGGTACGAGATGACTAAGCTGACGACGCAAAGTAGAACTAAGGGAAGATGTCAATTCAATACAAACTAAAACCGCATTCCTCACCACGAGGATGTGGCAGTGCTGAGGATGTAACCTTCAAATGACATAAACCATAGTCAAAAATTGCGCAATAAAAATGGAGGTGTAATTATGCAAGCAAAAAGATAAAAACCGAGTCAAGCTGTGACGAGAAAGTACCAACCCCGGATTTTTCCCTAGACCCGCAGCACCAGTAGCAATTACATTATGAGACGCAAATTGCTCCTAGTGGTCATGCAAGATGTAAACCAAGGTGACACCGGAAGAGACTTGGCATGGCTGGGGCATGTGCCGTCAAAACAAATTACACGGAGGTAGCGGAGGACTGGATGGAATAGTGCATTACACATTAACCAGAAACGAAGATACAACCGGGTGAACATATATGATCCACGGCCTTTCGTAGCGCGACCAATAAATGGCAAACATGAATGAGACGAAGAAATGAAAATAGCTTGAGAACTCGACAGCGTTCAATAATAAGCTATGGAAACCGAATCTCCAAAAGGAGAACACGAGGCTCAGAGTAGAGCACGTTTATCGCCACAAAACTAAGTAAGCCAAGCAAAGCCGCAAGGCTTGACGCTCAAACAACACAAGAGGCCGAAGCTTATAGGCAGTACAGCCAGAAAAAAATGGGCCCAGCTGCACTCACGAAAAGCGCACACATAAATCCTTACCTTGTGCGGCTAATTCGACACAGCAAGCCCTGGGCGCGCTCTCAGTTTCTCGTGCTGTGCTGGATATAAGGACGGCAGCTCATAGAATAGTCTTAAAAACTGAAATATAATATAGCCATAACGTGAATGATTGACTCCTGACGAAACTAGAGAGAAAGGGACACACACTGACATACCGAAAAAAAAAGACAGAGCGAAATATTATAAACATTCAGTGAAAAAGAAAGTGACAGAGGCCACGATGCAAATACCGCAGGATACGCCTATAAGGAAAACTGCAGTGCTCGACGATCGCGCCTCAAGCACCTTCGCCGTTTTCGAATGGAGCGTGTCCACGATTGCGGCAGTGTATTTGTGAATGCGAAACAGCGTTACGAAAATAGGTTTGGCCCAGTCGCGGAATACCTCCCATAAGAAGGTTTCCCTCTAACAGCCGACAATCACGTATACGTGAGTTACAGGAGTGCCACAAAGAAGTCATTTTGAAGTAATCATTGTTTACTGTTTTCGAGTAAAATTTAGGAAAGGCGCGAAGAGTATGTTTTCGAGATAGCGAAATTCTGCAGCTTGGGGCCGAATTCCATTTTACAGGTGGAGTTTTAGGCTCTCTCTGTAGGGAGCTTGGAAGGTAGATGGACTCACAGAGTCACGGCTAAGCTACTTTAAATAACCAGCCCGCAAAGGGCAGCAGAATATTTTTGACATAGGTGCAAAATGAACGGATAGTTTCGCATGCATCGATGTCTCTAAACCCAAACATAACTTTTTTTCTGCCGCGGCAATTGTAAAAGATTCTAAACAAAAAATACTTACTGATTCATAGGTGGAAAGAATTAGGTCATTAGTAAAATAAGATTGTCAGAGCGTTTTATCTAAATATTGCTGCACCAATTAGACAAAGCGAGCACAAAAACTTGCAAAATATTTACAAGTGCGTAGAGCAAATTTCTTAAAATTAGCTGCAACGTGAGAGGAATTTTTTTTGCATTGCTGCCTAAACAAATAGTTTGCTCAGATGTTATAATGCCGTGTGCACCATTCCGCTTCATCAGTTTCGCGTGTTTTCTTACGATACCTGAGCAGCTGGAGTCAGCCGCACTAGCCTTTCCGCGCTCTGCGGACTTCGCTACAGCAGCCACCGCCACCGAAGCACCCGCCAAAACAAAAACAGGCTGTGTGGGTACTGGCACTTATGATCTTGGCGTGACTGCAAGGCCTGTGCTGCGGACGGTGCCGGTGGCGACGACGCCGCAAGTGGGGAACGCGCTCAGAAGAACTAAGGCTTTGAAAACTGTAATTAGTTCGTAGAGGCAAATTATTAATTTAAATATACCACAAACACTGCTATCAGTTAAGGCAGATCAGCGATGACGAAGATGTGCTGCTGGCGCTTCATGTTGATCATAATATCTGCAATGTGCGCTGCGCACGCACCCTCAATTCTGGAGCCTCCACGGTGGCTGAGTGGTTATGGCGCTCGGCTACGAACCGGAAAGGCGCTGGTTCGATCCTGGCCGTGGCGGTCGAGTTTCGATGGAGGCGAAATTCTAGAGGTCTGTGTGCTGTGTGATGTCAGTGCGCGTGAAAGAACCCCAGGTGGTCTAAATATCTGGAGCCCTTCACTACGGCGTCTCTCATAGCCTTAATCGCTTTGGGACGTTAAACCTCCAATAACCATAAACCCTCAACGGTGGGGACAATGGCGCAAAACTGAAGAGCGGGCCAAGAAGTGCTAGCCTGCTGATATGTGTACACAGTTACCCAAACCCAGAGTAAAAATATTTCCAGTCAACATCATCACTATGGATACCGCACATGCGAGCAGATTGGCTGATGGAACGATTAAATCAACATCAAGGCCGCTGCTAAGCACAAGAAGAGTGAGTTGGGAGATATGTCATCGGTTCATTATGAAACAACAGCGCGATAAGGACGGAGACGTTGTGTCCTCTTTACCTCCGTCCTCGTCCTTAACCGCGCTGTTGTTTCATAACGCTAAGTACAAGCTCATGGGATTTTCGCGAGCTGCCATTTCGTAAGTGGTACACCTTTACATATTCAGAAGAGCGGAAGCACCAAAAGTCTGCAGCAACGCCCTTTCTGTCTTCTCTGCGAGAATACTGGTTTTGTGCCATAGCACTAATACGCTCACCAACACTGACCAAGGATCTTGTCCGTCCGATCTTGTGCTGACAAGTTGCAACTGCGACGCCATGTCAAGCTAAAGAAAAGCATAACTGTTGAGAACTCCAAAGTTGGTCCTTTTAGCTATGAATTTAACCGCGCCAAATTGACGCGATGGTTGCCTTCAGATTTGGTCCTGTCTTTTTCCAAAGTTTGGCTTTGGCCGCAATCGAAATATTTTGGCTTTGGCCCATTTGGACTAAAATCAATATTCAACCGTTTTTATCGCCTCCGAAGCGATAGCGACACCCAGATTTAGGCCTGGCCACTTCCAGGCCTGCCCTACCTTAAAATGTTGCCTAGGCGGATTTGCACTAAAAGCGATACAGATCCAGATGTGATCGTGTCCAACCTGATGGTGACCTCTAAATTTAGCCTGGGACATTTCAAAAAGTTGACCTTGGCCGATTTATGCTAAAAATCAATGTCGAACCACAATTTACCGTGCCCAACACGATGTCATATCCGAAAATTGGCCTTAGCCACACATGAAATTTCCCCTTTCCTTAAATGCATAATGAAACAGTGCTTTCGCTGTAAGAACCAGTTTAAACAAGTTGTAAATTTGACAATTTTGGAACAATACAATGCTTTGCATTTTGTTATCGTTTGCTGTACATTTCGGCGTATATAATGTCTTCATTTTTTGCAGCTGGAGTTCCAGTGATGCCAGTTTGTAGCCTTAGGCCACCAAAACAAACTTGCCAGAAGGGAGGTTATACATGGGCATATGACTTCGGAGCTGGCCTCTGTCGCTTTTTTCTGCACGGCGACTGCAATCGAAACGCCAACAGGTTTTCAACCTGTCTCCAGTGCATGGGAAGATGCAGCGGTAGGTAACACGCTTTAAAGTATAAAACATAATTTCTCTCACTTGTTTTTTTTTTTTATCAACCGCAAAACATTTATCTTTATGTAAGAGCCAGAAAACAACGCCCGAGAGCGTAAAGCGCCATAACATTTCCGCATCCTGAAAACGATGTTGCCAGCATATATCTCAGTTTTTCCTTCCCTGAATGATTGTGTTTTGATATATTTCTTTTAGGAACGACACCTGAAAATGCACGGAGGCTCTGCAAGAAACTGACTACTGAAGTGATCGAAAAATATGGCAAGGCTCTCCGCCCCATCGTTGGAAGACAAGAGTAGGTTTGTCTATGCACGCATTCCGGAAATGATAAAGCGATGTTTTGGTATGCAATAAAAGAACCTTTTTTATATCACGTATCTGGAATGCACTACAAAAAGAAAAAGTCCGACTGCATTCATTTTTTTCCATCACCATTAATATCCCAACCGCCACCTCTGAAGTAAAGATATTGATGGTGAATATCATTAAACAATTGTTTAATTAATTTTCTCGGTGCCAGCTGCAGTCTTGTCATCTGAGCAGACCTCCTACTCTCATCCTCCACCTACCTGTCCCTCCAAACTACGTTTGCCTTCCCTCGCCTCGTAATTCAGCTGATTACCCCAGGTCACAAACTCTTCCTTTGTCGGTGCCCCATAACCTACACGTGCGGACTTTCCTTTCCTTGAAAACCGCTATTGTCTAATATATCATATGATTTGATATGGTATTACATATTTGACGTTCATACCCTCCCAATATTAGAACGCAAAAGCGGATGATATAAATATTGAAGGGTATAAATATCTCTCGATATATACCGCATCATTTCTATGAAGATAGGCCCCTGCGTTGTCCGAAAAGGCATTCCAATGTCTTTTTTTTTGGCCTCGAAGATATTTTCCAACACATTAGGCTAAAATGCACTCCTGATTTAAAAATTTCTGGTCACCTGCTAATCATCAGCTGAGAGTCCTTTCACAACAAAAACTATCCACTTTTTTTATTGTTGCAGCGATACCAACTTTTCTTGTCTAGGCTGGAGTTAACTAGTTGCCCCTAATAGATCTAGCGCGGTTCTACTTTGAGTACCTCGTAGCTGCCAGAAAATCCTCTGCCTTCAGAACCTTGACAAATACTTGTATGTGATACCTGCATGCGAAAGCATGTATTATACAGGGATTGCGCGAAGCAAAATACTTGCATGTAACACCTAAAAAACAAGGCGTTTTTAAAGCATGACAAGCATACAATTTCTAGTTCTCATCATAAACCGAGCGAATGGTCCAGCAATACAATGGTAATTTTCTTCTTCCAAGCCGGTCAAAAGACCCGGGATATTCGTTGGGGGATCCGGGTCAGAATGCGTTAAAAGGTGCATAGCGAAAAAGTTCACCGCCACACAAAATACCTCAATGCTGCAGGTCCCTAGGGTTTGACAGGGTATTCTCACCGGTTTCAACTTAGCTCTCCAGTGAAGGTGTTCATCGTTTTAAAGCTTCAGTGTAGGGCGCTCCAAGTGCAAAGTGCGCTAGGTAGGAAGGAGTAGCTCCAAATGGGAATGAATGCGGAAGATGCATAAATGCGATCGAGGTGAGTGTGAGAACTCCAATAAATGAGCAAGAGGAACAACATGATGCTCCAGTGTCAGTATTGCGTCCAATACAACATGTGAGAGCACTTTACTGCCACTGTCGCTATGAGTATTTGGAGCGCCTTGCTCATTCACGTCCAATACAAAACAAGTCTCGCAACAGCCTAATGTGCCAATAAACTGATGAGTAAACCATCCGCGTTTTCGATGACATGACGCGTTCTGTTATACCAATAAACAGTTCAACTTCTATAAGTCGGTGAGAATTCCTGTGGAATAGAACATCAGAGCCTAATAACAATCCTCAGGTGTGCATAAAATAATTGTGCGCTGTACTGCAGTCAGGAGAAGACGCGAGACTCGGTGGGTACTGAGACTGACCTGTGGGGATCGCCAACTCTTACTGTTCCTTGATACACGAAATCCGCGCTTTGACTTTGCGCGTAAACTATTTCCACCCTCGCAACTTCATCTCACTTAGTGGAGGTGCAGTTCTCTCTGTCTGAAGCAGCTGACGCCTGATCAGGCTACATCCCGCATTCTTTGCTCTGGCAACTAAAGGACAGCAACAACCAACCAGCCCACACGTCGGATGAAGATTCTGCACCCAGCCGACACGGCTTCGAACTGGTTAGCTTCTGGCCACATAAACACGAGACGCGCAAACTTTCGGGAGCAGCGGACGATGATGTGAAAAAGTACAACCTTTGTTCGTAAGGTTTCCAGACTGCTTTATTTTCTTCTCTGAAATGATTCACCAAAACAAATGTTGGCGCGTATGTGTCGCGCCATCTTTCGGGCTAACCTGAGCTATTTATGCTAATTGCTGTGGCAGCCGCTAGATGACAATGCATGCAGAAAAATACCTTGACACTTGTGGTCTGCGCGTTCTACTGTGAGTGAATGTGGAGACATGGACGTCCCCCTCGAACAGCGTGTAAATCTAAAATTCTGTGTGAAACTTGGCAACACAGCCACACAGACATATGAGCTCCTTCGTGATGCTTACGGCAACGATACATTTTCGCGGGCGCGAGTTTTCAAGTGTCACAAGAGGTTCGTTCCGGGGAGAACGTCGATGGAAGACGACACAGGGTAAGGGCGCCCTTCAACCTCACGGAATGAAAACAATGTGGCTCAGATCAAGGAGATCGTACAGCAAGACCGCACCATTAGAGTCCGCATGCTATCAGATGATTTTGGCATTGGTAATACATTGTGCCACCAAATTTTGCGTGAGAACTTGGTGAAACGAAAGCTGAATGCCAGACTTGTGCCGCACTCCCTCACACAGGACCAAAAAGACACGCGGTTATCAGCGAGCACTGATTTGCTCCCTGAGGCAGAGATAGTTGCTGCATTCGTCTACAGCATCATTTCTGAAGACGAAACATGGTGTTTTTATTGCGATCATCAAACAAAGAGGCAGAGTCCGAATGCCGGTCCAAAACCTCTCCGGCGTCGAGAAAAGTGCAGCGACAGAAGACCAAAAGAAAGACGATGCTGATATTTTTTTCGATCCCTGAGGTGTCATACGGATAATTGAGCTAGTTGGTACATCATTTTAGCACTTTCGAAAGCGCTGCGACAGGGGACACCAAGAGAAAGAAAGAAAACGAAAGACGCCTGTTCTTCGTTTTCTTTCTATTTCTTGGTGTCCCCTGTCGCAGCGGTTTTGAAAGTGTTGAAACTGAGGTGTCATACAGCACGAGTTCGGCCCGCAAGGGCACACCGTGAATCGGGAGTTTTATATCCGCGCGCTCCAACTCATGCGTGATGCACTGCGTCGCCGTCGCCCTAACTCATGGGCATCTAGACAATAGAGCCTTCTCCACGAGAGCGAAGGCCCCACACTGCTCTCGGTGTGAGAAAATTATCTGCCAAGCACAACATTACTGTACTTTCCCATCCGGCATACTCGCCTGGCCTGTCCCCATATAATTTTTTCCTGTTTCCTTTATTGAAGAGGGCTCTAAAAGGCTTCTCGATGGGGTGCGTGGATGCCATTCAAGACGCCATGACAAAGGAGCTAACAGTCCTGACAAAAGAAGCGATTTCCAACTGTTTCCAACTCCTCAAGAAGCGTTGGAAGCTGTGTATAGACTGCAAGGGAGACTATTTCGAAGGATGCATGCTCCAATGGTTTCAATGTTAAACGCATTTTTGTTAATGGACTCAGTCTCGGAACTTTACGGACAAACGGTGCGTAGAAAACGTTACCAACGAGTGAGCAAATATAAACACTGGAGCTAGACGTTGCAGCTGGTCAACGTTCTTTTCCCTCTTGTAGACACGGCGCTTCCACGATTAAAAAAACAAACAAAATAATGCGCTTGCTACCTGGGACAGTTTTTTCTACGAAGTGAATCAGCGCTTCGGTGACACAATCGAAAATCAAAGTTTGAAAAAAACACTTGCCCAACGAGCGCAGTAGCCTAATGATACCTGCACGATGTATGTACATAATGAAAGTAACGCGCCATGTACCACACCATGAATGTAGAAGACGAAGTCGGTCATTTTCTAAAGGGTATTGTTGAAGACGTGTAGCATTTCCTGCTCACAAAACACAACCTTGGCACTTTGTCTAAAGACATCATCACTCCAGGGCATTTGAGGCGCTAAAGACCCATTGCGTTTCCCCAAGATTGTCCGTGTTTGCAACGTGACCATCACCGCCAGCGTGGAATTTGCTGCCAAAGACGACCTTCCTTCTTGTGTCCCACGCTTCGTCCACAAAGAGCTGACAAAATTTGAACCCATCAACGATGATCGCGTTTCCCACGTATGCTCTCTACAGGGTGCGCTCGTTGAACCACGAGTGTCGTGTGTTAGACAGGCCTATCTCCGTCCGCGTACTAATACCGGTCAAGACCGGGTCCCTGACCCTTCAACGCGCAGGTTCTCCTGCCGCCTTGAAAACGAGAACTGTTCAGCGCCTCGCAGGTACTGCCACCCTCTGAGTAACTTCCGCGTTCCCTCACCTCCTCGTGAGACTCCGATTTACCATCTTTGAGGTAGCCGTGGACACATTTCTGTCTACTGTCCGCAACTTAACCAAGCACCACACTTCTTCGCGCGACCATCAGCACGACCATCGCTTGATATCCATGATATGCAGCCTTGAAAACCAACCTCGTGACTGGCTGCCACGAAAAGACCGACTGGCCCGAACCTATTCGCCTGTTTCCAACTGCAGCCACACACCACCACCTCCACGCCGCGGCCTTTAGTGTCGCCTTGTCGTCGCTCTTCATCATTATCGCAGGAAAACTAGCTGCTGTGCCCGATGTAGCAGCTGTCGCGGAAAGATTTGCTTCCCCTGTTGCACTGCCTGTCATAATATTGAAGGTCCAAGTGAGCGTATCGGTGGGGTAAATACTGTTGGATTTGTGGACACCGGTGCCACTGTGTCGGAGATTAGTCTTTCTTTCAGAAATTGCCGCAGACAAAAGGTAAATGTTTTGCTGGGACCAGAACGCCAGTTTTCGCGGAGTTGACGCCGAAACTTCACGCCCTGTTGGCATTTGCTTCGTATCAATCGCCACTGCTGCAGAGAAATTGCGAGCTAATTTAGTCGCATTACTCTGCGCCACGCACGATGCGCTATTAGGTATTGACGGTTTACATGAATGTGGACTTACACCGGACTTCGGGGCTGGATAAATTTGTGTCCACCGCATTATACCTTTTACATATGTGTAAATGATCAGACCGCAGTGACGGCGCATTTCTTGTCGCGCAAGATATATGCTGTAACAAGTCATTATGGCAATGTTGATTCCGGTTCACTCGTCTGAGAATCGCGCAGGCACCAGTTAATTACTCGAACATGCACAACGCTGTGGAAAAGAATGTTCTCGTGTCATGGCTCACAAGCCATTGTTGCCGAAGGTGACGTTTGCACACACGTGCGGATAGTGAAGATATCAACAGAACCTGTTTTGACCCCGTCGGGGCTTAAACGTGCTCTATTTGGTGCTTATGAGTCTTACCATCCGTGATGTGTGTAAACGCAAGCAGGCCAATCGAGCCGTGGACTTTTCAGTCAGTGTAAATTACATTATAGATAACACGCTTCCGTCGTCCGAGCGGCTCGCATTACAAACTGTTCTCGCTCAGCTTGCATCACTGTTTGATTTCGGTCAGCCAGCCATTCAGCCTACGTTTCCAGTTTTTCGCATGCAACTCCAGATTAACACCTGTTGAGCCCCGCTAATCCTGCAGACACTTTACCCCTTGTCGCCTGGCCAAACGGAAGGTGTCTAACAAGGAAGTGCCACGTAAGCTACAGAAAGGCGTAATCCGGGAGTCGTCTAGTTCGTGGGCTGCCCCAGTTTTACTGGTGCGAAAGAAGGATATCTGCTGGCGCTTTAGCATACACTACTGTCTAATAAATACTGTCACGACGAAGAAAGTGTGTCGGCTTCCGTTTATTGACCATTCCGTTGATTTTCTTCAACCTGAATCGCACTTCTCTTCTGAGTATTCACAGATCAGCATGCATTCATCGGACCGGGCGAAAATAGGGTCTGGTATGCCCGATCTGCTCTGAAGAATTTAATGTCATAGTCTCCTGGCTATGCAAAGCCTAGTTACATTCGAGCGGTTTATGAACACG
>JARKHS020007665.1:0-66485 GCA_030143305.2 Amblyomma americanum
TGCCGACCAAGGAGCAGCGACATGTTGGTTTCAGCGATTCCACGTGTACCAGTGATGTAACAATCTACGGTAACAAACATGCTAGCTCTTGACGGGATTAATACATGGTCGTCAAAGACACGTAACTTAGTCCCGCGTGGCTCGGGATCGCTGTCAGCAGGGTGTTGAGTGAAAAATGACACGACCAGCTTCTGAAGGTTGATGACAGCACCGTACTCCCGAAGGAAATTCAAACCAAGTATCAGGTATTTGGAGAACTCCGGTAGCACAGCAAAGCAACCAGGGAAAGTAGCAACGCGGATCTGGATTTGTGACGTGCAGACGCCAATTGGCGTAACCACATGGCCGCCGGCGGTGCGGATCTGGGGTCCAGACCAACGGGTCAGCACCTTTCTGAGGGCCGTAGCTAGCCGACTGCTCATTACAGAAATGTCAGCGCCGGTATCCACAAGTGCGGTCACATCGCGATTATCAGCGATTACTGGGATTTCGGCACACACCAGTCGGTCGTAGCACGTCGTTGTCGTTGAGGTCGTCGGGTGAGGTTGTCGTCAGTCGGATCGTAGCCGCGAATCGTCGGGTGGAGGCTCTTGACTTGATCCAATAGCGCTGGCCCTACCCCCGGGGACGCCGTCTTCAGTTTTCCCGATGTGGGGACGCGCCTCTGAACTGACTAGAAAAAGACGGGCGGCTTGGCGAAGAAAACCGCCTTGGGGATGGCGAACTGGACTGGCGTCGCCGCGAGGTCGATGGCTGCAAGTTATCGGACAGATACTGTTCGATGTCTCGCGGCCGTTCTCCGTAGCGTGGTCGAGGTGCGTCCGGTGAAAACCCCCATTCTGCGGTAGGGGCAGTGGCGGAGGATGCGGCGGGGCTCCCCACAGGGGTAGCAGAGCGGACTATTGTTTTCCGTACGCCAAACGCGCGCTTTGCTCATGGTGGACAGGGGCTCCTGCGGTACGACGGTTACAGCTGCAGTTGGGTACCGCAGTGAAGGCACAGGAGTGACGGGAGAAAAGGATTGACTCACTGGCCCAGGACGACTTTGTAGTGCTTGACTGTATGTCATAACATAGGGCGCTGGCTGCGGAGCTGGTGGCGACTGAACAACTCGCCAGACTTCATCTCGGACCACGTCCGGTATGGCAGCGACGCTGGCCTGTGGAGCTTCAAAGCGAAGTTTCTCGAGTTCTTCTCATACCAGGCTCCTCACAAGCTCTCGAAGCTCCTCAGTGGGTAACGACGTGGGCGTGCAGTGGTGAGCGGCTGCTACACTAGCCTGACGGCCGTAGTGCGGGCCCCTTTCTTGCAGAGAACGCTCCATGCTTGTTGCCTCCTTGGCAAAGTCGGCCACCGTTCTTGGCGGGTCATGTACCAGTCGGGCAAACAATTGCTCTTTGACGCCGCGCATTAGGTGGCGTACCTTCTTGTCCTCGGGCATAGCAGGGTCGGCGCGATTGAAGAGTCGCGTC
Source organism: Amblyomma americanum (assembly GCA_030143305.2). Lineage (NCBI taxonomy): Eukaryota > Metazoa > Arthropoda > Arachnida > Ixodida > Ixodidae > Amblyomma > Amblyomma americanum. Next base: position 1,473 of record JARKHS020007665.1, read on the forward strand.
ATGTCCTCGATGAACATGGCGACGCTCTCGTTCGGCTGCTGCGACCTCGATTGCAAGGCGATTTCAGCCTTCTCCTTTCGCTCGCTGGTGTTGAACGTGGCTAAGAGCTCTCGGCGAAAGATCTCCCAGTTACTGAAGGAAGCTTCGTGGTTCTCATACCACGTCTTGGCCGAGTCCTGTAGTGCGAAGTACACGTTCCGCAATTTGCGCTCGCCGTCACACTCGTTCAAGCCCGCCACACGGCCAAAGCTGGCCGATCAGTCTTCGACATCCTCAAACCTCTTACCGTGGAATGATGGGGGCGACCGAGGTGTGTGAAGGACGAACGGCGGGGCATACCCGGAATGCTGACTTGTCTGGCTAGCCGTAGCGGCTGTCATGGCCCTTGCTGGTCTTGCGAGTTGGCCGAACTCTGGTTGTAGGCCTCGCAGGCGGCGGCTCACCTTGTGGACTGGTGTTGTAGCCACGCGTTTAGAACTGACGTCAAGAGTGTCCTCGAAGTCAGCGTACATGAATCGTTGCCCTGCACCTTCACCAAATGTCACCAAGAAACGGTCGAAGCACTCAAAATCAGGTTTAATTAGACGTGCTAGGCGTCCAGGACAGCAGGGAGCTCGAGCGAGGAAGAAGACGAAAAACCTCTAGCCCCTCGAGAGCGCAAGCCATGGCAAGTCCCATCTAAAACAGTTCGGCCGCGGTATAGTGCCACTGGATTGATTGGGACTGTGGCAATATGCTAATGAACCACACATTGTTCAAAGTATTCCTGAGCTCTTCACTACACTCCGCCATTGATTGTGCACAGTTGTTTCGCGGTATAAAAGGCTGAGGATCTACCAATATTTATTCCGGTCAATAAATACCTGTATCGCATATCCTAGAAGTTCTCAGTTTTAAATTATTTAGCGCGATGAAGGAAGCACAAAGGTTAATTACGGGAGCTTATTAGCAATACAGGTTGAGTTGTTTAGTAGCTCGATGTAACTGTGACTATGTATAAGCAAAACAATTTTCATGAAGGGCTTAAGCGCAAACAATAACTTTTGCTATCAAAAAAAGGAAGCCTGGGCTCTTGTTTTCAACATTAGTTGAGGTCTATCGTAGAGAATATTTCTAATAATATTATGTCGTTCGACTGTGGGCACATATTAAAATTCAAAGAAGCACAACTTACGTTTGTAGCTTCGATGTGAAAAACTAGATTCCGAATTCTCCCGTCAATGCGTGTTAACCTCTACCGTTTATTGCACCTCCACGGCATGTGTCTGATATGTATTTAAAAATGTAAAAAGTTTCATTTAACAGGCGAATTAATGAGTGCGCTGTTACCTTGCAATTTCGAATTTCCCAGTATAAGGCACTTGCCGTCGCCGTATAACAGAGGAAGCTCGTATTTATCAAGTTAAACAAAATGGTTTGGGCTGACACTTGGAAGTATGCCGAACGTGCAGTCTGTCGAAGAGCAAGTAGCTTTAGGCTAGATGAAAATGCACTTCTTTGAAAAGCCGAGCCCGCTTATAACGAACTCGACGAATGCATGGATTACATTTGATATATCTGAGGTCCGTAGTAAGTGGACTTCTCATTTTACAGCCAGAAATACGAAGTCAAACGAAGCTGGCGTTTACTTCTTGCAAAAGGCAGTTATGTGTTTCGGCTTCTTCAACAAAGACCATATCACGACAATTTACAAAGTTTCGATAGCGGTCATACGTTGTGTTTCTCGCCTAGGCCCTTAGCGCTCATTAAGCTGCTTTAAGAATACAGTATTTGGGCGAGTTGGATTTTAACTTCCATATCTACAGCGCTAAAAATGGCACATAAGGAACACACACTGTTGCGTGACTTGTGTGCGCTCCTTTTGTCCCGTCTTTAGCGCTGTAGATATGGAAGAATGCCTTAAGAACAAGGTTGTAACTAATCGTAGTTAAAACGTTTACAGCAAGTGGTGCCAGGCCAGCCTCTTTGTCGTCGTCATTAAGTTCTCGATAGTCAGGCAGCGCTCATACTTAATGTATGTACATTGGCTTAATCAGTGCGGGCGCCCACTTCGTCGTCTTCTGTTATGTAACCACCATCATCATCATCATCAGCCTGGCTACGCCCACTGCAACGCAAAGGCGTATGCCTGACACCGAAAATAACAGCGATCGCCCTCTATCGATGCTCAGTATGTAGGCGGTTGACTTTATGATGGTAGGGGTACGAACGTATTGGTGAAAGGCTTCTTTCTTCTAGGGGACAGATGATAGTTCTGGTAAACGGTGGCCCATATCTGCCAATCTACCGATGAAAAGGGACCCTACTGCCAAGACCCGCGGACACGCCGGGTGGCATGAGCGGGGATCGTAGTCTTTGTGTATCGCCGTACCGTTATTCGCTCCTGCCGAGGTGGAGCGTTCTGGTAATCAAGGTTCGGTCTTCTCCTGATAGTCTTGCTGATTGTCTTGCCCGGGTGACGAGACGGAGGCAGAGCGGTGGGTGGATTCTCTACAAGTGAGGTTGGGGCTGAGCCAAGAACCCACAACCTATGACCACAGCATACTCCAGCCCTGAAGTTATAGGGCCAAATTGCTGATGTACCCTGGACCTCTACCAAAGGGTGCGCTCTGGCAAGCCGAAAGAAGAGGACCTCATCACAGATGGCAATTACGTGATTCAAAAGCAGGCAACCGTGCACGGAGGCTCCGTTGTTTTGCTGGTCCAAAGATATTGCTACAGAAATTGAAAATGAATATCTTTTTGAGGAACGGAAATAGCGTGCACTATCACGTATCTCGACGAACACCTGAACAGCGGCGCAGTAAGGGAAGAGATAAAGGAGGGAATGAGAGAAGAAAGGAAGAAAGATGTGCTGTAGTGCCGGTTTTCGGAATAAGTCCGATCAACTTGGTATCTTTAACGTGCACTGGCATCGCACAGCACACGGGCGCCTTTTGCGTTTGGATGCATCTAAACGCGGCTGCCGCGGTCAGGTTCGCAACCGGTAACTCTGGGCCTCGTCATGTGTCTCCTCGATCCTGCTGCATCTTGCACCTTCAAATGCGTCGTCTGTCGTGATGGCATTCTTCGCATTCCGCTGTAGCTCGTCTTCCATGCCGGCACCACCCCCGTTGTACATGCCACGCAGATCCATAGTCTGGCACGAACCAACTCCTGGCCGCTACTTACTCGACGTTTTAGTGCCACTCACTGGCGTTTTCTTGCAGCACGTGCTTTTTTCCTTTCTCTGAATATCCAAGTGCAAAATGCTTCTTCCTGTTTTGAAACAGTCACCCTCGTCTTATTAGATGCTTTTAGCATACGGCCTACCTATAGCGCTGGCACTTACTGCGTTCTGCGCCCCGCAGCTGCGCATGCGCAGATCGCCTAAGGCGCCAGACGTCGCCACGTTTCCGTCATCAGTGCGCAAGCATGCCGCGTCAGGACCAATCACCGTGTTCGTATTGAAGGGCGCAGTACGCGCTCTGCTAAAATTATTTATGCACTTCCCTGCCCACCGAGACTACAACTTCGTGGAGAATCATACCAACTTATTTCGACGCTTTTGGCGTCAGCCATAGGACGAGACAGTTTATTTTCATTATAGGGCGTGAGAAAACAATGAGTGAACTATGGGTATTATTCAGAGAAGGTGACCGCTAGGAGCGGCACAGGGAAAGCCTCTGTGTGCGGATCGCGGTCGGACTGGCGAGTACACGGTCTGCCGGCGCAACGGTAATGGCGGTTGGAATGGCGCAATCACAGGAAAAAAAGCTACGAAATCTTGAACTGCGCGTTTTCTGAGCCTCTGGAAAATGTAGTTGGCGACTTAACGGCGACTTCAAAGACCGAGCAGCCACATTCTTTTATACCGACAATGAACTATCGGTTGTACACTGGCAGTTTTGGCGTCTCGCCACCATTCAAAGGCGGGGAATTCAAAAACCCACTACTCCTGGATCAGTAGACGGATGTCAAATCCACTAGCATGTGGCGGTGGGGTTTTTTATTGTATCAATGCCGCGGTGATACGGCTTTCAGAAGTTGAGCTCAATTCCTGCGCAATATTCCAGTAATTTTGTAACCGTTGGCATTAAATTACTCTGGAATATACCCAAGATATCCACGCATTTGTAGGCGTGAATTTTATTGAATGATTATCCAAAAATGGCCCAAAACTTTGGCTTATAAGTGTGATAAACAATTTGCCTACTCATCCCTTTTAGCACCTCGGTCCCCGAAGAAACAGGAAGATGGTTTGTTTTCGTCCGGAATATACCAACGGTCTGCTACGAAATCGGCACCTATGCCACTTATTCTGTAGTGAGAAAGCGTTTTTGTTACAGTTGCCTAATTTCACATCTTAGAAATGGTGCGCGCAAATTCTTGGTGTCTCTAGTAGCGTAGTGAACTTAACACACGGACGACCAATATACGCCGGTACACATCTTCAGGAGGTTGCACTTGCAGAGAAATGTTTACAGATCTCCTGGAAAGCAATAAGAGAGCAGATTAGATAAGTCTTAATATAGAGCATGATTCTGTGGAATAAGGTCGCCTCTCGTATCTTGTACGTTCTCACATCAGAATGAGGAGTAAAACGAAGCTCTTCTGTGATTAGGCGATGACTAGTGCACAACATCATAGAGCTGATTCAAGGAAATGCACAATACGACAAAAGTATCGGTCGGGGTTTTCTGTTTTGTGGTTTTTTATTCACTTTATTTGTAATTGCACCAAAGGGCCCTTATTTATTTAGAATACCACGAGAAGTAATTGAGGTGTAGTGTACAGTGCATTATTAGGAAGATCACTTAAAGGTCAAAAAACTTAGTCATGCTAGTTATAAAAATATGTGCGTGAGAACATTATAATAAAATTTTTAGGAGGGAATAAAATACACAGAATATACAAGAGTACAATTAAAGGCATACAAAAACAAAAAGCAGTTGTAAAAGTACAAGCAACCGGGAATACTAACGAAAAATATTTAAATGCCAACGCTATTCTGTATGAGATAATCAAATTTAAATGATATGTTGAGTGGTTATGTGCGCTGTATGCTGTTCCAGTCGATGATTGTGCGTGGTATGACTTCGCAAATTGCAATGGCTGACACGCGCCGCGCCAAATTTTGTGCGCATTGTCGGGACGCGGAAGGAAGACGGACAATAACTGGAAGGAATTGTGGTGAAGCCACGGATTGTGATAAAGTTAATCTAAAAATGTTTGTAGTCAAAAGACAGTCTAATGTCAGTCTTCCAATTCGGCACATTTCTTTATGACAATAGAATTATGCGAGTTTTCTGAAGAATAATATGAACATTTAAAAGGCAAAGGCGGGCTTGTTGGTGGTTAACAGGGGAGTGCATATTGCAACCTCGCAAAACGACGAGGGACTTGCGTCTTGTGTCTAGTGCGTTCTTCTCTTGTCTCTTGTGTCTTGTGCATTCTTCTCTTCGTCCATAGTCGTTTTGCGCGGTTGCAATATGCACTCCCCTAAGATGAACATATCGTGATGATTTCGGAAGCGTTAAACAAATTTATATACCACTTTTCTTGCAACTAGTAAGGAAGTAAAACTGCACGAGAGTAAAAAAAGAATAGGCATATTGCAGGAATTTCTTGTATGTGGTGCACATGCGCAATTTATACGGAGGTTTACCTGGGAAACATTGCAATTATCGAATTCAAACAGTTTCCGCTCGTCTGCCTCGTGACATAAGAAGAATGTGCGAAATACTCCCAAGAGAGGAGATGAAAAGGTGTGAGCATAGCGTACACCGCACTGTCGCAATATGTTACAAACGTTAGGTTGAATCTGTGGCAGTTCAACAGTATATATACTCTTACCTCGCCGACTGTTACAGATTATCATTTGAGATGTCTGGATCGCAAAGAAGTTCTTCTCCATGGCAAACCCACAGAATCCTTTCAATCAAATGAGAGGTTTGAACTTCTTGCACAGACTGTTAACCCGAAGACACGTTTACCTTTAACCTCTTACATGCACAGCACATTGTATGCAAGCAGTGTTCTCTGCCGATATATTTGCGTTCTTTTTCTGGTGTCATTAACAAGTTTCAGAGGGGTGCTACCTTGACATGGATGCCATATCACTGAAATTTCAGTACCTGGAGAGAGAGAGAGAGAGAAACTTTATTGGCGCCAAAAACTGGTCGATTCTGCGGGACCCGGTTATCTTCATGTTGAAGTTCCGAGTCTTCCAGGGGTGGTGCCCTTATTCCAGGGCCCCACTGAGTCTTGCTACCTCATACGCATGCTAGACCAGTCCTTTTTGGAATGCCAACACGCTGCTGGTGAGCAGGCTCTGCTACAGTTCTGCATTGGGCTCTTTTAGATTATGGAATGAATAATTGTTTTTACACTCCCATGTAATATGGTATAAAGTGGGGGTGGCTCCACACCACTTGCAGGTGTCCGCGTACTGGTTCGGAAACATTTTGTGAAGTATGTGTAAGTTATGAAAGCTTCATGTTTGCTGTCTACGCCAACCGACTGCATCCTATTGCGTTAATAGCTGGTGTGGTGGAGGATACGCTATCCTCTGTACTCTGTAGTGATTAAGGATATCCGCGTACGATAGTTCCACCGTTGTGGTGGGCTCAGGGTCACTTGATGTATCTGCTCGGTTGGTAAGCTCACGAGCTAGATCGTCGGCCCTCTGATTCTCAGCCACCCCGGTGTGCCCCGGCACCCAGAAAATTTTGTGCTGAATTTGTTTGGGGATCCCGCCTGGAGGATTATGCGTTGCGCTCCCTTGCTGATCCTACCATTAGTGTAGTGCCTGCATGCTTATTTGGAGTCAGTGATTATTGTGAGCGATTTATTTCTGCGGTATCCTTCAGCTACTGCTAGCGCCACAGAAGCTTCTTCCCCCTCGGATACTCTGCAGCCGCTCTGTGATATACTGGTGACTAGGTCCCCTTGATGGTTCACCACCACCGATACTACTCTGTGCTCCTTCGTGTTTCTGTTCCATCGATGCAAAGCCGCATCTGTGTATACTACATTTGTTTTTTCAGCTAAGTGCTTTTCTACATACTCTGCTCTCGCAGCCCTTCTCCCTTCGTGCAGATTAGGGTCCATGTTGCGAGGGATTGGGCACACCCTGAGTGTTTGGCGAATGTTATCAGGTATGCCCGCAGCCCTATCTTCCACTTCTTCACTTAAGTAGCCCAGCCTTTGGAGGAGCGCTCGGCCGGTGGTTTACTGCTGGAGCCTGCCTGTACATTTGGGCCCCTATTTGAGCTTCCTTTAGCTCGTCAAACGTATTGTGGACTCCCAACTTGAGGAGCTTCTCGTTTGACGTATTTCTTGGTAGATTTAGGGCCGTCTTGAAAGCCTTCCTGATTAAAGTGTCTGCTTGTTCTTTTTCGTGCTGTGTCACCTAATGGTAGGGGAGACGTTTTTCGATCGCCTGTCGCCTCAGCTCTGTTTATTTAGCTACTTTTTTCCTAATTTACTTAGTTTTATTTGAATATTCGAGGACGGCAGCATCTTCAAGGCGGTACTGTCCCTACGGGAAGAGTACGGCTGCTCCGGCGCCGGCAAGACTAAAGGGACCACGCCATTCAAAGTAGGCTGGCTCGGAAGAGGCGGCCATGGCTTCCCAAGCTGTGGAGCGACCAGAACATGGACTCGACCACCCGTCCAGCGAGACCTCATCGCTTAGTGGGGCTGAGTCAACGATCGTGGACGGTGACGAGTCAGTGGCCGATATGGCTGACGTGGACAACGAGGGCTTCAAGTTGGTGAGTCATCGCAAGCAGAGAACAGTAGGGATCCCGGTAGTGGTTGAGCCCACAGAAAAGGGGGTTGATTTAAGAGAGAGGAATCCTATCTTACTTTTCGCGGCCATTCAATCACTGCTGGGATCAGCTCCGATTCAACGTCGGTTCACTATGCACGGGGCTCTTCAGCTGGATGTCTCGACAGAAGAGCAGGTTTACAAGCTCCTGTAGAAAGAATTGAACTTCTAAAATTCCAAAAGAAAAAAAACCGATTTTTTTCTAATTTTACCTTACCCTGTGCCCTTAAGAGAGAGGAATCCTATCTTACTTTTCGCGGCCATTCAATCACTGCTGGGATCAGCTCCGATTCAACGTCGGTTCCCTATGCACGGGGCTCTTCAGCTGGATGTCTCGACAGAAGAGCAGGTTTACAAGCTCCTGCAGAGCTCTCAGGTTTTTGGCATCAAAGTTAACGTGTGGTTGCCCCATTCCTACATGAAGAACACCTGTGTTATTAAGAGTGTACCAAAGTGGTATTCAGAACGCGACCTACTTGATTATCTGAAACCACACGGTGTGCCGCACGTGAAATGACTTGTGCGTCGTGTGGAGTCTCCAGGAAAAGAATGGGCTGCGAAACCTACCAACTCTATCGTGTTGACATTCGCTCCCAACTCAGAGCGCCCCGAAAAAATTGATCTGGGATTCACAAAACACGCAGTTGCAGATTTCACTGAAGCTCCTCCACGGTGTTTTAGATGCCAACAGTTTGGGCACGTGGCCAACGTTTGCACAAAGGATCGACGCTGTAAGCGGTGCGGAGGCGACCACGACTTTAAAACCTGCAGGGCAGATTTTGCTTGCGCCATTTGCGGTGGCGATCATCCAGCGAGTTTCGGAGGCTGCCCCTCCGTGTGAGCGCTCTGCACCATCGGATATCTTTTATTGCTGGTCCAAAAACCCCACCGACTGAGACGCCTGTCCCAGGATTAGACGAGTTCCCAGTATTGGAGTCTGATGCTGTTGCGTTGCCCAACAATGTCCCTAAGAGACCTGAGTCCAGCAAGACGCCAAAGCCTAGTGCGCGCGAGTCGACTGTTCGACCTCCAGCAAAAAGTGTCCATGTTCCTGAGCGGCCGGATCACAGCCAGACTCCACGGCAAGGGGGACCCTCATATTCACAACTGACAAAAAATCAGCTCCTGCGGCCAAGAGTGTGTCCCCGTCGGCATCTTTTGTCGATGTTGTAAGTGAGTGCGTTGCGCAAAATAAGGAGCTCAAAAATCAAGGTATGTCTGACCTTCTTCATGTTTTGTTTGGGGCCCTGCGTTCACATGTTCCAGCGATGGCGCCTGGTAACCTGAAGAACTTCCTACAGCTGGTGCTTTCTTTTGAGTCCCTAATTTTGCACCTTCGCAGCAAACTTCCATGCGAACTAAAATGGATGGGGCTAAACCTCGTGGATCTCATATGCCCCGAAAAGTGTAGTTTCTATTGCAGTGGAACTGCGCTGGGATTTTGAGTCGGTTAGCTGAACTCAAACTATTCTTGAAAGAGACTTGTGTTCCAGTATTGGCCCTGTCAGAAGCTGGCCTGCCAAGCGGGAGATGTTTGACTGGATATGTCGCCCATAAAAACTGCAGCATAAAGTCATTTCCTGCAGGAAGTGCTGCGCTTTACATAAGAAGAAAAATTCCACATGTTTCTCTAAGCGTTGCCGATCTTTGCACGGATGACATTGAGGTAGCGGCTGTGAGAATACAGCTCGGCTCTCGAACCCTTTCTATTGCATCCGTATACGTGTCTCCGCGGAAGAAGGTAGCATTAGATTTGTTTCTACAGCAGCTCTGCGACCGCTGCCGAGCACCTAGAATCATCTGCGGTGATTTCAATGCCCATTATGCCGTTTGGGGTGACAGGAACACGGATTCCCGTGGACGCAAACTTGTAGAGGTTATTGACAGTTTGAACCTGTGTGTTGCCAATGACGGAAGCCCCACTTTTTTCCAGCCTCCAGCCTCAGCGACAGCTATAGACCTGACACTGCATTTACCTGACGTCCGTGTGAGTTGGTCAACAGCGCCTGACCGCATGGGAAGTGAACACTATCCGATTTTTGTGTTTGCTGCCGACTTTCTTATGCATGTTCCAAAAATTAACAAAGTGGTCAACTGGTACAAGTGCAGAGAGCACCTAGAACGTGTCTCTGGTGATGTTGTTGACAAAATGATTTCTAGTAAGCTAGCAGAAACTACGGCGGTCAAGTTACGTGATCATTTTCCGGCCCTGGATTTAAAACTCAGGAACCTTTGCGCAGCGACAAGAAGGGCGGAGCGCCAACTCGTGCGGAAGAAGGACGACAGGCAACAGAAGACGACCTTCAATACGCTGAATTCTGCTATTAGACGGCACACGAACAAGCTTTACAGGTCGCAATGGGCCTCATTCTGTGCTAGTTTGACTGTGTTCTCACCGATAACGAGAATATGGCGAGTTATTTACAGCCTTTCTGGAGAATCTCGCCCTTCGAAGCCTTTTGAGGCTCTTGCGATACGCAAGAAAAAACCAGTTGCGTGCTAGGCAGAGGAATTTGCAGACGCACTCGTACGCGCTGATTCTAGAATAGATATATATACACCACCTGTTTCCTCCAGGTCTATCATGGACGTCCCGTTCACGCTTCGTGAGCTTCAGACTGCGCTCAGTGGCCTGCGGCGCCGGTGTTCACCAGGTCCCGACGGCATCACCAATCAAATGCTGAATAATCTGCCCTTGCAACTCAGAAAGGAGCTCCTCAACTTCATCAATCGAGTTGGAGAGAGTGGCTATGTTCCTCCGTCATGGAAGGTGGCACATGTAGTTCCAGTACTGAGGCCTGGCAAAGACATGACAGACCTTGCCTCGTATCGCCCTGTGTCATTGACCTCCTGTGTAGCTAAGTTGATAGAGATGCTGGTAAATGAACGCTTATCATGCTGGCTTGAGGACAGCAAGGCACTGCCATCATGTATGACAGAATTCCGCCGAGGTCTTAGTGCCCAAGATAGCGTCTTAGACTTGATCAGTCACATTGAACACCAGAGAGCTTTCGGCCTTTCCACCTTAGCCCTTTTTCTTGATGTTGCGAAAGCTTACGACAGCGTGCTTCAGAGCTCAATTCTAAACAGTTTGCAAGACATGGGAATACAGGGCCATATGTTAAGATTCATTTACAAGTTTATAAGTGATCGCGCGGTTCGTGTACGGTTAAGGAGTACGTTAAGCACCGAAAGGGTTCCATCACGATGTGTGCCTCAAGAAAGTGTTCTTACCCCCACGCTCTATAACGCCGTAATGGCTGGCCTACCCGATTCGTTGAAGAAAAGTTGCAGGCAAGTGCGTATGTCATCTTATGCTGACGACATCTGTATTTGGATTACTGGCTACCAACACAAGCGATTAGCCCTGATAACTCGACAGGCTCTACTTTCGGCACAAGCTTACCTTCAAGGTGTGGGGTTGTCTCTGTCAGTGGACAAATCCGGCTTTATTCTGTTTCCAGGTGTAGGAAGACGTCAAGCGCGGTTGAAGATAGACCTCGGTCACTCTTGCATCCGTCAATTCAACCACGCGCGTTTCCTGGGCGTCATTATTGACTCCCGTCTACAGTGGCGAAAAGCTGTAGACGCGATTGTTTCATCTATAGCTTCTCGTCTCAATGTGATCCGTAAAATTGCACGTGAGCCATGGGGAAACCATCCTTCTTCAATGGTCAAACTTCATGAAGCGCTGGTGGTCAGCCGGATAATGTATCAATCACCTTTAATTTCCCCCCGGCATCACAACTTGAGCGTCTCGAAGTTGTCCACAGAAAGGGCCTAAGAAGAGCCATTGGAGTTCCCCAGGCGGCTGCGAATAATGCAGTACTTCATGAGTCCCTATCGAAACCTCTTAGCGTTATCGCTTCTCAGAGACTATTAATGCACCTTGACCGCTTAGGAGAGACGGTAGCTGGGCGATCCCTTCTCCAGCGGCTCTGCAAGAGATATGAGTCGAGGGCTTACTTGGCACTCAATACTCTTAGTTCTTTAGGCATTAATGTCCGAAGGCAAAGGAAACGGTTGAAACCCCCCTGGTCTTTTCCGACCCTCGACTGTAAGGTCACAATTCCTCATGTGAGCGCAAAGCGTAGCTCTCCTTCTGCAGCAACGCGTTCGCTTGTACTGGAATACTTGGAAACAGAGTATGCCTGCCATCTTCAAATTTTCACGGATGGTTCTGTGGACAAGGTCAAGCAACCCAGCGCAGCGGCTTTTTACATTCCTTCTTTGGACTGTAAATGGTCCGTACGCTGTACTGCTGTCGTATCCTCCACAACGGCTGAAAGTGTTGCTATTGAGGCGGCTTTAGGGAAGTTAGGGTCTTGTCCGGCTCAACCTGTTGTCATCCTAACTGTTTCAAAATCTGCCCTTCAGAGGTTAGAGCGCGGATGCCCTACTGACACCTTGTCTCTAAGCTCTCTGCGTTTGGTGCAGAATGTGCACACCAGAGGCTTTACCCTACTTTTCCAGTGGGTGCCCTCTCGCATAGGAGTCAACGGTAATGAGGTGGCAGACAGTCTCGCCCATAAAGCTCTCTCAAGGATTCCATCAAAAATGTACCTCAAGATGGGAAAAGTCTCTGCAGGAAAACGGTGCTCGATCACTTCAGTACCCTGTGGAGTGCGTCCCACAAGCCATGTGTGACCAAGGGACTGAGAAGATCTCAGACGACCCTTCTACATCGAATTCGTACGGCCTCTGCTCGCACTCCTGCATGGATGCATAAGACCGGCATAGCATCGTCTCCGCTGTGCTCTTTATGTGGTGTGTGCGGGGATATCGAACATTATATTATGTACTGTCCAGAGTACAACGCGGAAAGGCATGTGATGTTCGCTTCCTTCAAGAAGACAGGAACCGGTCACAGAACAGTGCAGGACATTGTCTACCGGAGTGGAAACCAGACATGCAGAAGGGAGGCTGCACGTGTTCTTTTATCATTTCTGCAGAACACGGATCTTGTTTTTAAATGGTGACAGCAGGAACGAACTATGGCCTACTGTGATTGAATGTGTGCGTAGATGGTGTCTTCCGGAGTGGACTACATTATACTGTGAGTGAATGTGTGTATGGAGTGTTGCACTACAATGGCCTATGTTCTACTGTGACTGAATATGTGCATAGATGGTGACTTCTGGAGTGGTCTGTGATGTGAACTGTGTGGATTGATTGTTTGCATAGATGGTGACTGCGGGAGAGAATGTGTGCTATCATAAGAGACTGTGCGCTTAGCGGGGTAGATGCGGCATTGTTAATATCGAAGGGACGCTGCGGTGGAGCAATTGCCGGCAGATAAAGCAAGGCTAACCCCAACTGTAGCATTCAACACCTCAACTCACCTCAATTTAACAGGGGAGTGAGTATGTTATGCGGCTAACCACCAGTGTCGTGAGCCCCAAGTAATCACGTACGGAACGCCGCCTGTATGTGGACAAGAGTGCGTACGCTGTGATCCATTTCCTTTTGACTCCACATGGAACTAACGAGTCAAGCGGACGGCGACGGAGGGGAGTTCGGTGTGCGCAGGCGACCCAGCTTGGCCGGGCCCCATTGTTCGCAGCCGCGCTCCGAGAAGCAGCAACGAAGGCGCGTCGCCTTTCATCCCTACCGCGGCGACGCTGCCCAAGGCCATTACCCGGGCGGCGGTCGTTCAGTGTGTGGCTAGGAGGCAATTTTGAAGACGCGTTCCTCATGTTCACTGTGAGCGCTTATCGGGGGGGAAATCCGACTGTGCGGCCTGCCCTATCACCTCGAAATTATTAAAAATAAGGTACAAACACTTACTTATCATCTTTCGCAATTTCATGGTAATCACTGGGGAATGTCACCGCTACAGCTTAATCAGATATATACCAGAGGTATTGAGAGGATAATTGCCTATGCCTCTCCTATCTGGTTCTCTAGCAATGCTCATATCCTAAGAAAATTAAAGAGTATTCAAAGAATTCCACTTATTAAAATCAGTAAAGGTTACAGAACTATCCCTAATAACACCCTTAACGTAGTTACCAATATTCCGCCGATCCACTTAACACTTGGAAGAGAGATTGAACTGCATAAAATTCTGCATAATGCTCAATCATTCAACTGGGAGGGGAACGAGTATTGGAGGGCTGACATCGTGGCTAAAGGCAGCAAGTGGCTAGTTCACCCAGCAAATGTAAAGGCATATGAATTCTCGAATTCGGAATATCAGACTGACTTTAAATTTTATACAGATGGCTCAGAACAAGATAAGAAAGTAGGAGCAAGTTATCTTATACTGAACAAGAGTGGCGAAGTGATAGATTATAAATTGTTTAAATTGCCCAGCCATGCAGATAATTTCATCGCGGAGACCATAGCCATTAAGAAGGCAATAGAGCGAATTGAATCTATGTCGCATACTGCCTCTTATCAAATAATTACAGATAGTATGTCAACCCTTCAGGGTCTCAAAAACCCACATAATTTAAATTTCTTCATTCAGAAGATTAGGGTCTTACTAGATAACACTAGGCATGATATAAAATTTTCATATGTAAAAGCACATAAAGGAATCTATGGGAATGAATTGGCTGACGAAATGGCTAAGAAAGCCTGTAATGAGGGCCAAGCGGTGGAGACACCAATGACCAAGACGTTTATTAAAAACAAACTTAAAGAAAAATATTTCGAATTATGGAACAGAGAATGGCAGAATTCAGACCCAACGTACTGCTACCAGTGGATCAAAAATATTAAAAGAATTCCTCCTCACTTCCCTCTGGATCACTTTGCTACACAAGCAGTGTCAGGACATGGGAGATTCCCCTATTACCTCCACAGATTTAACATACTGCAATCGAATATGTGTAAATGCAACATATTGGCGGATTCATTTGATCATTACTTAACAGACTGTTCACTAGTTCATGAGTTAAGATCTCAGCTAGCACATAAATACAGGAACAGCCTGTCGAGTTCCAAACAAGAAATTATAAGAAGCAAAGAAGATATGATAATCATCAGCAAATTAGTCAGATTAATAAATGAACAAACCTATTAGAGCACGAGTTCCATAAGTCAAACAGTTTAGGTGCAGACACGTATTTATGCGGTTGGCCCCTCCTCCCCCCCCCCCTTTTTTCTTTTTTTTTTATCCTTCTTCCTTCTCAAATAGCAAAACTGAAACCGGCGGTGCTGGAAAGATAACTAATATTGAGGTCAAAACTTGCCCGGGATCAATCCCAGTTGAGAAGGGGGCTCGTCCCTCTTGCCGTAGGTGCAATCGGCTCACCAAAGGGGCCTCCTGGGACATGGTGGCATCGTGTCCTCACCTTATACAGCCCCAACAGAGCTATTGATATCTGCATCCTTGAAAAGAAAGGAAACACCCATGCCAAGGTCCTAGTAACAGGACAAGTCAAAGGAAGAAAGAGCTGGCGCCGCTCCTTCCTAAGCGTCCAATCAATGAATCAATGAGTGTCGCCGGGTATTGAACTGCTCTAAGAGCCGTATTACTGCAACCGCCGAAGGCTGCATTAACCATATCGAGTAGTGAAAGATACCCCCGGCGCGGCAGCTAACAAAGAAAAAGGCGTTTCAAGATCTATGAGTGGAAGCGAAGGGCCCAGAGGAGGCCACCCCGATGACGCAGGCGTGGTAACTCCGGCCGGGTCCCGTCCAGAGCTCTGCCTATACCCACCGATCCCGGGCCACATTTTTTATTTTTATTTCTTTTTTTTTTCTCGTCTCTTTTCCTTCTTTTTTTTCTTTCCTTTATTATTATTACTACTATTGTTCTTTTTATGCCATTAAGGGAGGAGAGGCGGACTGTTGAGGGTGGCGCAAAAGCAGCGCTTTCAACATTCACGCGGATTTTACAAAGTGGATTACATAGCATTATTACGAGACATTTTTGAACAAAGGAGATAACAAATTGGATATATCGCCATTCAATTTTAGTAATGGGTGCATGGGTATATACTGGTTGTAAATTTAGGTAGATACAATATATTTAAATATTAAGTAAATGTTTTTAAGATAGTGAAGTGAGATCTTTTGAGGGAAGGGGGAGGAATTGGGGAATACCTTCGCCAACGACAATATTGAAAGACTACAGACCAAATTGAGGTCACAGTGGCTTGGTCCTCATGAAGAGCTTAACAGCTACCAACCCACAGGAACTAGTCAAATCACAATCAGCTGCGTCGGGATGGCACTTTAGTTTGGAGGGACAGAGCGGGAGCGCTCGCAATTGGGGTATTCACTTCTCATTGGAAGGCCGGACCTAAGGAGGGAGCTTTTTTTTTCTTTTTTTTCCGTGCTTTGCTGCAGGGGGTCGGGGGGAACTAATCTGTCTTCAGAATATTCCAGCAGGTCCAGTGTGAATTTAAGAGGCCAACAGACTGCTGGTAGAGTCGCCAAGCCTGGAAGACCAGGAGTCATGGTTCGAAGATCTTGACGGAGCAACTGTCATCGCAAAAGATGGCAAATTCTTGAATATTTTGGAACAAAACGCAGGAATTCAAGAAGCGGGAACCTGACAAAGATACAGCATCTAATTTTTGTATAATTAACCCTCTTCAAGAAAGAAGATTTTTCTAGACTTTATATAACAGTTTATCTATATATTCGTATTTGGATCACAAATAAACCCCCGCTGATCGGGCCCGCTGCCTTGGCTGCCGTTTTGCTTGTGGTAGAGGACTCTTTTTTTATATTTTTATATATCTAAATTTAATTTGGCTTCGGCCCAGTTTTATTTATTTTACTATTGGTTTAAGCCTGTTATACTTGTGGCGCAGGCAGAGGCTCTATTTTTTTTATTTTTTTTATGCCTCACCATAATATATATGTGCGGCCTGCCCAACATTGCCTTCGGGCCTTTTCATTTATATTACGATTGGGTTAAGCCTGTGATACTTTAGTGGTACAGGCAGGAGCTCATTGGTTTACGTTTTTTTTATGGCAGCTCCACCATACTCTTTGTGCGGCCTGCCCGTAGCCCCCCCTGCCACCGGATACGGGCCGGTGTAGTTTCGGCTACTAGGCTTTGTTCCGGTGCAACGCACAGCGGTGGGGATGGGCTGGCCGGGGCCCGTCCTCTGGGGATGCAAAACCCCATGGGAGTGGCAGCGACTCCAAAGCGACTGAGTGGGCCAGTCGCGCACGTGAGGTCCGATGCCTGTGCGGAGGCAGGCCTGGTTTCATAATCAGGTTGGACTCACGGAATTGGGCTCAAAAAGTGTTCGAAAATCAAAAAGCCTCTGCACGCGGGGGCGTGCGTGGCTACCGGCTGGCGCGTCGGTTTCTGGCCACGGAAAGGCCAGGTCCACGCGGGGGTTTCCAGCAGAAGGGCTCCTTGGGAGCGATGTCCTCGGGGAAGCAGCCAGGGATGGCTGACCGCGGGGCCGCGAGGCTAGAGCACGGGACGCCGAGGTAAGGGGGACATTAGTAGGACCGATGCAAAAACCGTCGATGTTGTGGAGTAGCGGTGGAGTAGGCCCGGGTTATCTCACCCTCGGCCAGGTTCTTGGTTTGTGGCCCGGTCAGCCCGGCGCTGAACACTCCCTCCTCAGTAGGTGTGGAGCAAGCCAGGGGAGGAAATAAGTGCAAGGTTGGTTGGTTGGAAGCACAGGTGGGTCCCCGGGAGTCTAATTCCATTGGCTGGATCCACCACACATACTTCCGGAGTCTGCAAAGCCGCGAAAAACACTCGACGGTTAGTAGCTGGGAGCGTTATGCAAGTCCGAACCGGACCCCCGAAAGTCGTGGAGGAGCCCGAGGCAGCTGCCCCGGGTTAGGATTCCCTGTCTCCGAGTCGGAGCTATTGCGTCGTTGGGTGGTCGGGCATCCCGTGAGTGGAGCCGCACCATTGGACAAAATCGACGCCCTCCCTGTCCTGGCCAGACAGGAGTCGAGCGATGATAAAATGAGGGTCAATATCTCGCTGTCCCCATTCCTATCATATTACCCATAACCCTTCCCTAAGTCCCATTTCCACAACCTATGTCCCACCCCCTCCGCTACGTCCCAGGGGAGATCAGGGGAGTCTCCCCGGGCCCGCTCCCCCGGCTGTGGGTCGCTTAGTAGCATTACCCCATTTTTTCTATTTTCCCACCTACGGGTGGCAAAAGCACAACATTGCCTTCGGGCCTTTTCATTTATATTACGATTGGGTTAAGCCTGTGATACATTAGTGGTACAGGCAGGAGCTTATTGGTTTACGTTTTTTTATGGCAGCTCCACCATACTCTTTGTGAGCGCTTATCAGCTCCATATGACTGCCAGGCACTTCCTGTGCACGTGGGGCATCAGGAAGAATTGGGGAGCGGTGGCGCCTTAAGTGGCACGGCTTTCGACAATCTGTGCGGCCCTCGCATGCTCTTTAAGCGAGTAATCATGCCGCCCCGCGGGGGAGGATGGAGTGATCCGAGAGGGGAATTGTTAGTATTCGTGACAATGACCTGTCCCCTCTCCCCAATCTTTGATTGGGCGTGTTTTACGCTCCTCTGTCTCTTTTTCAATGTGTTTTCCTCTCCCATGTGTTTTATTGGTTGTGTTTTCCTTTCCCCGGTCCTTGATTGGATGCGTGCTTGTGTTTTGACCTAATTGGTTGGTGTCCCCACTGAGGGCGGGGACTTAGGGATTAAAAGAAGACGTTTTGGTGGGACCGGGGGTTGATTTCGTCTGGTCACTCTGCGGATCAATCACTATGTACATAGTTGTTCTCCTTGTTGTACCTTCCGTTCTGTCTTAACTAGTTTATGTGTGATTAAACAGTTTACTTCCTGAAGTTCCACGAGTAATGTGACTGAGCAAGTTTAGAACCTCAAGACGTCGGCATCCAACAACTTCTACCTTTCCCCTTCGGGCTGACATCAAGGAAGAGAAAGGGGTAAAAGGAACTCAACTACCAGGCTCTTGACTAACTTGATCGTGTCACTCTCCTTCATGCCAAATCTTCTCTGTGATACTCTGGTGACCATTCTGCTGACCTGTTGCATTGATTGTTGAAGAAGGCTTAGGGTGTGGCTGCACTTCCCGCTGCTTTGGATCCACATTCCCAACACTCTGATCATGTTCCGTTCCGGGGGACCTCCCCTTCAATTTTTATGTTGTATATTTCTTTGGATGGTCTCATGCCCACTCGTAGAATTTCCAACTTCTCGGTGGAGCATTACAGGCCTCTCTCTCTGACGTAGTTCTCCACGCATGTGGCTGCCTGCTGCAGGAGATCTTGTTTTTCCCCTGCGGATCCCTGGCTGATCCAGATCGTTATATCATCGGCGTACATAGCGTGCTGTATCCCCTCTATCTGGCTCAGCTGTCTGCCTAGCCCAATCATGGCTATGCTGAAGAGGACCGGCGAGATCACTGATCTTTGGGGGTGCCTTTGTTTGGTGTTTCGAAGACCTTGCTGCGTAGGTCCCCCAGTCCAACCGTAGCTGTGCGGTTTGATAGGAAGGCCCTAACGTAGTCGTGTACTCTTCTTCCGCAGTTGGTGGTGGTTAGCCCTTCCATGATTTTTGTCATGTCTGACGTTATCGAACGCGCCCTTGATGTCCAGTGCCATGATGATGTTCTCCCCTGTTTTTGGGGCGGCTTCTGCGACTTCCTCCTTTATCTGTAAGAGGATGTCCTGTGTCGATAGATTTGTTCTGAAGCCGAACATACTGTGCGGGTACAGATCTTCATCTTCCAGGTATTGTTGTATTCTCCTTGTGATGACTCTCTCAAAACGTTTTACTAGGCACGACGTGATCGAGATAGGGCGCAAATTGTTTATCTCCAACTTCTTGCCTGGCTTGGGAATTCCCCCAACTTCTGCATGCTTCCTTTCCCGTGGCAGTGTGCCTTCTGACCACAGTGTATTGAGGTAGTCTGCGAGTTGCATCACTGCTTCATCGCTGAGGTTGCGAATTAGCGAGTTTCTGATTTTATCGGCTCCTGCTGCTGTGTTTCTGGTAACCGCCCTGATGGCAGCATAGACCTCTTCTTTGGTTATCGGCCTGTCGAGGTGCGGGTTCTCCTCCCCTTGATATTCTCCTTGGTATCCTTGCGGCTTTCTGTGCCATAACACTTCTTCTTGACCGCCTCCAGGATCTCTTCATCTGACTCTTTGCTGTTGTGGACCAGCCTCTGGATTGCGTTCCCACTTTCTGCTTTGGTCTTTTTTTGGGTCCATGAGGGCTTTGAGTATCCTCCACGTTCTGGCCGTGCTAGCGGTGCCGTTCAGAGAGTTGCTAAACTGCTCCCACCCCTGTCTGGCCAGGTGTTCCGCATACTCCGCTGCCTTCTTGGTGACCTCTGCGATCTTGAGTCGTAGCTTCCAGTTAAGCTTCTGTCTTTTCCATCTCTTTGTGAGCCCTCGCCTTGCTTCCCATAGCCTAAGCAGCCTCGTATCCACTTCCGGTGTGACTTCCGTTCTGTCTACCTCTTGCGTGTTTTGTTCCTGCAACTCTTTCAGCTGCTTGCTCCGTTTCTCTATTGAGGTGATTGCGCCTTTTTTTTCTTCTTTCTGGCAGCCCCAGCTGGGGTCTCTCGCGTTGAAGTCTCCCGCGATAAGCAGAGTGTTGGATTTAGCTAGTCTTCCGAACTCCACGAAAAGCTTATTGAAATTGCATCTCTTCTGTCTGGGTGGACTATATAGGTTTACTATGAAAGCGCCTTTGGCTTTATGCTTCTTTTTGGGAATAACCTCCATTAAAACGTGCTCTATCCCCGTGTCCTCAATTTCGTCATGCGCTATGGCGACTAGGTGGTTGTTAATTAGAGTTGCCGTGCGTCCATTTTCCCTGCACTGGTATTCTTTTAAAACTGGAGTTATATTAGTTTCTTGTAAGAGAATTAAATCAGGCGGTGGAGCTCTGCGTGTATATGAATTGCTGCAGTAGTCCCTGCTTGCGCCGGTAACCCCGGCAGTTCCACCGTCATATATTTAGTTTGCTGTTGCCTGCCATGTCGTTGTCTTATTGTTGCTAGTTTAGTTTTCGTTCCCAAATCTTCTTTCGTTGAAAAGACTCTCCCGGGCTTCGCTTGTAATTTTTTGAACAGTTTGGCTTTTGATATAGCTACGGGAATACTGGTTTACCTGCTGTTGCTGCTGCATTTGCGACTGCATTTGCGACTGCATTCGTGATATTTGATTTTGTATGCTGCGTAGAAGGCTTTCCATGCCGTTCTCTGCAATACCTTCCTTTGGTACTGGTGGGGGAGTTGGACTCCGTGGTGGCGTTGGCACGCGCACCGGGGTGCCTGTTCTAAGAGCCTGCTTCTCACTGATGTATTCCCTCAGTCTTTCTTCGAGCTGCTTGTTTTCCTCGCTAAGGAGCTCTAGATCTTTCTTAATCTTTTTGATTTCCTCTTTGTCATCATTATTGTTTTGCCCATTTTGCGGAAAAAGTTATTTGGGAGGGCCTGCTCCCCAGCTCACCTTAACGCCGCTCTTGATCAGCTTCTGCTGTTTTTGTTTGAGTGGTGTCCCGTGTTTTTGACCTAGGGTCGGGAAGGACTCGTCCCTGGGTCCTCCGCTGCTGCCGCTGCGACCACGGCTCCGGCTCTGGCTGCGCTGACGGAAGGCTCCCTCGTCCCGGTTGTGAGGATGACTGCCACTCCTGTCCCGCTTCGAGCTGAACCATCTCGGCCGGCGTCTGATGCTGCGGCTACGACTCCTTCTCTGCTGCTGCGCCCCTTGTGGCGGACGCCCTCTCAGCTCTGCCGCTGACTTGAGTCTTTGCATTCCCTTGCGCCGGTCACGTGCTCGCCTCCACAGCCCATGAACTTGACATTGATGTTCTTCCTTCGGGTTGCTTGCTCCGCAGCGCATGCAGGTTTTTGCGCTCGGTGTCGGGCATACATCCGAGCGATGTCCTTGCATGCCGCATACGAAGCAGCACTTCCTCGTGGGCCGGTAGGGGTAGGTTTGGTACTCTCCGGAACAAAAGAGGACCCATTTAGGAATGTTGGGTTTCTCAAAGGAGCGTAATGCCGTCTCCGAATTACTTAGCATTCGTGCCGCTACAATCCTGTTGTCCTGCGTTCTCAATCTGAGCTGCGATTAGAGTTCTTCTTCCGCCATGCTTGACGGTAATCCGTGTATGACTGCCCGTGCGATATCGCTGGGTAGGGCGATGTAGGCTTGTACTTTACACGTTGTGCCTTCATACGGAATGATCTGGATGTTTCTTATTTTCTTCGCTGTGTTGTCGTCTAAAGTACTTGCTATGATGATATTCGATCCTGGCCTGAGTCTGACCATGAAGTCTTCTGCCTTGATACTTCTATTGCTCGCTTCTACGATGGCTCTTGTAGCTTGATAGGGCTTCATTCCTTGCACTTTAAGTCCGCCTCGTGGCATGATGATGATCTTCATATCGTCCCTGGGTAGCGGGGGCAGCTTCTGCCTTGTCTGCCTCGTCGTCTCCCCCTTTTCTATGCATTCCTTGCCGCTCTCCGGTTGCGTCACACCGTCTGCGGCCCCGTTGGCTGGCGCCATTTTGCTGTTGTTGTTGGTGATTCCCAGCAGGGGTTGGGCGCTGTCTTTTCCCATCTGCTTTGCCCTCTTTGTCAGTTTCCTGGATTGGTATATTGTCCATCCTGGTTGTGTTTCCACGGCCCGCCTGCTAACGCTCATCGCGTTGCCTTGTTGCATGGCCTCTGCTTCTTTAGCTTCCATGGGTCCGCCGTCCGGTCCCGCGCCGTTGCACATGGTCGTCTGCGCGATCTCTATTTCCTGATAATTGTCTTGTTCCTGGATAAATCTAGGTTCCATATTGCTTGCAGTAGGATTAGTGTGTGCTCGAGTGGCCATTATCACCGATCCGAGAGCTTCCGGTCCGGCGGGGCGCCCCTATGGGCTCCTGGGTGGTTAGGCCTAACTCCCTGCCACGTGGTCTCCGCTTCTATTCTCGATAACAGTCCCAAATTTGGGCCTACTGGGATGACATTGGTGTCCTCGTGGTCCTGGTGACTTGTTCTTCTCGATTCTCCCAAAAATTTGGGTGGCCCGATGATTAGTCGAGTTGGAGTTGAGTAAAATCGCGGAGCCCATGCGACACACGTCCACACGCCTCGCTTGCGCCACAGCCCCTCCCTCAGTACCTGGAAACAGTGCCTGTGAGATGGAAAGAAGCACTAAGAGCAAATAAATATTTCTTCTTGCACTTAAAACCTTGTGGTTCGTACTGGCACAATATTTAACCATTTCGCTTTATTGATTTATACATACAGGAGTGGTCGAAAGTTCCCAGGCCACAGGGTCTGATGTTGAGCAGTATAGTCGTGCAATTTCGAAACCCCCAAAGCTCCGAATCTCCGTGCCGAGTAGAAGTATCACTCTCACCTCAGAAAGCCTCGATAGCTTTATAGACATCCTAAGTGTGATCATATATTATGGTGAAAAACACACATTTGACTTACGAACATTTGACAAACCCTGTACATGGTGAGCCCAAAGTTCTCAGACCACAAGGTCTGCCTTTGAGCAGTGTAGTCGGACGTTTACAACTGACTTTAACTTAATTTAAAATTCGCTATGGCGGTACCACAGGTATCGTTCTCACTTGTGAAGAGCTCAATACCTTCATAGGTGTCGCAGGTGCCAGAATGTACTGCTGAATACCACATCCTGTGGTCTGGGAGCTTTTGGCGTACTATGCACATGATCGGTTCAAAAACATCACTGCAAAGCAAACAATGCAGAAAATAGAAACCTCATCGCACTAGTAGCTTAGCGGATCTTAAGAGCGATCGCGATCCCTTCCCTTACGGCGCGGTTCGAGTGTCAGCCGAGACGTGATAGAGGTACTGCGCCGTTTCCTTTCCCCAAAAACCAATTTTTATCTGTCATTTTCCTTAGCTAGGAATTCATGCTGCTGGTTCCGCTTATTCCCTCACCAATCAAGAACTCCCCTGAACCCGGCATTCGCGCCGGCGGTGCATGCGTTTTAAGTGCAAGCGTCCGAGCATCCTCGCGGCAGATTTTCGCTAACCTGGACGCGGGGAGCGTCAGCACATCAGATGGTTCCTACAAAAGCTTCAGAATTTCTAAAATGTGGTTACCCTCTGCGCAGGGGCCGAACCAATTGTGTCTTCATATCGCTCCAAAATACACGCGATTTCGAGAAGCTTGCTGGCAAGGCAAGCTCTCCAGTGCAAGTAACCCGCCAAAATAGACAACATTTATTGGGCCACAGCGCCGAGGGCAACCGCGTTATAGAAATTCTACAAACTGAAGGGTATATTAATTTCGCAGGGCTACAGGCTTCTGTGCAATTAAGAAGCCGAACAGTATTAGTTAAAAACAGCCTCCTACTTATCACTCCTAATTCAAACAGCCTGTTTTTAAGAATTGTGCAAAGTCTTGAGTGAAACACCTGCAGGCATGGGTTAGTGTTAGCGGCCAGCATCCAGTAAGCCGCTTTGACCTAAGGCTGATCAGCTAAGGCACGGCAATGGCCGGCTACAGCAGCTGCTACGTCCTTAACGAGAAAGGCCGCTATTAGCAGGCTCGCTCTTCTGTATTTATATTTTTTCTGTTTTCCTACCCACCATTCGTTCTTTGCGACCGATGTCTGCTTTACAATTTGTTACAATGAGAACTAAACAATGCTTCACCGCTAGGGGCTACTGAGCAGCACAGTGGAGCCAGAAGGTGAATAAATACAATCAGTGTCATTGTGTGAGGGTAGAGCGTGTTAAAGGAGAGACAGGTAGATACTGCTCCTTTTCCTTTCCCGGGTCCGAACCGGACCGCGGCCACCGCGTTTTGATGGAGGCGAAACGCTAAAGCCCCAACTCGATGGGCACATCCTACGCGTACGCGCAGAGCGCCTGTGCGCCCAGCGCCGCGTCGCGACGGGCGTCGCAAGAGGTGTGCACCTCCATAGCCTGTCGCTGACTCGCGCTCGTGCGCGCACTAGCACGTTGTTGCTAGACCTCATAGATTGGAACTGGCCAAAACAGTTAGACTGCCACTTGAAATCTTTAGATTTTGAAAGTAGCAAGGCAAGTTATGCAATATATAAACTGAACTGCAGTTTTAATAGTAGATTTTCATTCACACTGGCACGTATGTCAGTGCTTATCGCGGAGAGATTTCCACCGCTTCTGAATGTGGTGAACGTTCTCTGCGTGATTGAAACATGAGGAATCTTAAGAACATTACAGTCATGAAGTGCTCGTCATGAGCAATGTGCCTGCTTACCTTCACATGGTGTTCCCGGCATTATTTCCGCCGCCACCTCCTTCCAGGACGCTGCCGTAACGAGCTTATTTTTGTGGTGTTTGTGGCTGGCAAGCCACAGCGAGCGGCGCCTCTCAACAGCAGCGATTAATTTTTCATTGCTTATTAGGTACGACATGCTTGCGCAGGGGGCTGTCGCAGCTCGTTGACAAAAAAAAATCAGTCGGCGCGCCACGGAGGCTCATTCCGGATATAGCGGGAACTGTGCCCTCTCATTGGCCACAAACCAGCGAGCCACTTCCGGCGTGTGCGCCAGCGCGTCGCCAGGGCCGAAAATATCTGACATAAACAGATATCTAGCAACGCGCGCGCCTGCGCGCGCGTCTCGCTTTGCGCATGCGCAGACAGGATTCAGCGTACGCCCGTGCGCGTAGGCGCTCAGCCGGTACGCGTAGGATGCGTCCATCGAGTTGGGGCTTAAGGCGTCCTTGTGCTGTGCGACGTCCATGCACGTTAAAGATCCCCAGCTGGAGCCCTCCACCACGGGCCCTCTTTCTTCCTTTCTTCTTTCACTCCCTCCTTTATCCGTTCCCCTACGGCGCGGTTCAGGTGTCCGCCGATATGAGAGACAGATACTGCGCCATTTCATGTCTCCAAAAACCAATATTCAGTTTTTTCCAATTCATTTCCCCCAAAACCAATTTTCAAGTTGCAAAATTCTGCAAGTGTTCTTTCCCTCAGAACTATGCTTCCAAAAAAAGTTGGCTGACTTCTATAACAAAAAAAAAATCTCTGAAGGCTACAGCAGAGGCACTAAGGGTGCGGATAATGTGCATGAAATGTATTTTAGTTATCGAAGAATCGAACAAAAACTGGCGCTTTTTGCTTTGCTCCAGCTTGAAACGCATGGTCGGCCACCTATTGGACAACAATGCACTTGTGGAGAAGCGTACTAGCGGAATTGTGGGTGTCCCCCCTATATGAAGAGAAGTGATTTAGGGATAGTTTTCCTGCACTGATAATTGGCGTGGCCTTGAAGTTGTTTGAATTTCCGTTTGAAATGCGGATGAATTTGAAGATTAAGCTTGTTGAGGCTAGCAGAAATGTTTCTGCAAAATAGCAGGAAATTTGCCAGCTTGGATGCATCCACCTCCTCCCAGCTTCAAGGGGACGCTCATGAAGTGTACCGTTCCATTAGCTTCCATTTCTAGGTTCCTAAGAGAACAAAATTTGTCATGACCAAAAAAAAAATTTAGTTGAAGAAAAGAAACGTTGTAGCATTGCGTGCAATTGAGAATAGTTCTTTTTGATTAATTCGTAGTGAGCCATA
Organism: Amblyomma americanum; assembly: GCA_030143305.2. Classification (NCBI taxonomy): domain Eukaryota; kingdom Metazoa; phylum Arthropoda; class Arachnida; order Ixodida; family Ixodidae; genus Amblyomma; species Amblyomma americanum. The sequence goes on from JARKHS020007665.1 coordinate 27,768, forward strand.
GGGGCCGCGCCTGATGCCGACTAGTCAGATCACTGGCGAAGCGCTGATGAAAGACGAAGAAGAAGAAGAGTTCGCTCACCGATTTCTTCTTTGCCGTGCCTTCTTTCACTGTGCCGCAAAAAGACTATTTCCGGCAAACTTAAGCCCGTTCGTTTAAGAGCGCGCAGTATTTCTGGAGGACTCTCAATTTTGGTGTCAAGTGTCTGCCGCTTCGCCCTTCAGGCGTCTTTAAACTTCTATGTAGCACGTGCTCGCGCTGGCCTGTGTGGTGGTGAAAACCTTTTATTGCCTCGAAAAGAGGTGCAGGTAGGTATGAATGGACCGAGTCTTAAGGGGTCGGCCCTCACAAACTCCAGGTGGGGTAACTAGTAGGGGACCCCACTGGAATCGGCCGCTGTTCGGGCGCGCTCCGCCAAGGCCCTTTGGGCCTGCAGGTAACAGCAGCCCAGCAGGGTCATCTCACATTCTTCCCGGGTTGGGTTTTTGTGAGGGGGAGAGCAGGGTTGGAGGGGCAAGCCCACTCCATACGGTAGATGTACATTCTCCGCAAAGTGCAGAGAGCTGCCCGAGAAAGACGCATCGAAGTGTTTGAGAGCTGCCGGGCACAGCACAGTATTAGTATACAGGCTGAGCAGAAGCCGCTCCTCCGTTTTGAGAGACCTTTACACGGGCAGGGCTATACAGGCCGTGGGCAGATTGAAACAAAAAATCAATGTGTTAGAGAAGGCCTGAGTATTCCTCCCGTGACGACCCGAAAAGAGGCCCTTTGTCGCCGCTACTTATGGCGGAGTTGATAAAATCGCGACTGGGATCGCTTAGCAAAACTTCCATTGATCAATCCACGCTTTTCTTCAGCTAAACGCAAGAATGAAGGGCAGGCACATAAATGGGCCATTTATTTAGAGGAAGTAGCCATTAACAAGCTTTTAAAGGTTGTTTATAGGTACTAATATCAGCAACTGTGTCGCGTTCTCGTCTTTCAGAGTAAACGTTTGTCTTTGAGCATTGCTGCACATAAATGTACCTATGTTTTCAACATTCACCCTCCTTATTTCTGTAGCTGCAATTTTATGGAGTGCAGTAATAATGAAAAACGAAACACACTCTATTAGCTTCACAGCTACTTATTTGCAGTTTTTTTTTCGGGACACATGTATTTAATATAATTTTGCTTTCAGGACAAATATTTACACTTTTGCCGCCCACGCATTTACAAAATAGCAGGCAGATGTTTTCTTTGCGGATTTGGGGCTTCGAACAAGGTCCCAAATCCACGAACAAAGAGGTCCCAAATCCGCAAACTTCGAACGAGATCCGGAGTTCCCGGGCTCTAGCCCGACCGCCTGCGGCTGCGTTTTAATAGGAAAAACGCAAAGGCGTCCGTGTGCTGTGCGATGTCAGTGCACGTTAAAGATCCCCAGGTGGTCGAAATTATTCCGGAGCCCTCCACTACGGCACCTCTTTCTTCCTTTTTTTCTTGCACTCCCTCCTTTATCCCTTCCCTTACAGAGCGTTTCAGATGTCCGTCGATATATGAGACAGATACTGCGCCATTTCCTTTCCCCAAAAAACCAATTATTATTATTATTCTTCGAACGAGGTCGACGTACCTGTTCTCAGTGCTCAGAAGTAGCTCTACCACCGATTTCTTCTTTCAAAAATTATATAAAGCGCACTTAGGACAACAGACAAGGGTGACCAAACAACACAAGCGCTTGTGTTGTTTGGTCTCCCTTCTCTGTTGTCGTAAGTGCGCCGTATATAATTTTTGAAAGATGGAAAACCAACTAGCTCAGATGTCAATTCTGCTCCACTGATTTCTTGCCGTTTAACTACAGATGACATTGAGGAATTGGTGCCCATTTTCATTATCGGCGTGCATCGATCGTAGCCTCGAAACGTGCTGCACGGAACTTCTATGTAGGCCTCTTTTGCATGACGTAGCTCAAGGGGGAGGGAGGGGGGTGGAACAGCCAGCAGGCCTTAAGTTCTCTAGAGGGTGTTGGCCTGACCGGTTCCCGCTCTCATACTGCTTCTGTCATCGGCTCGCCACTTCATTTCACCACAGATGACATGTCGGATGTTCTGCGCACGCACAATCCTGGTCAAAAGTCTTAAGGCCACAGCGTTCAGCTGCAGCGGAATGAATGTTACTGGAATTCTCCGTGTAGTGGATCCTTCAATACACAAGTCAAGCAGCAAGCTTCTTAAACACAAGAAAAAATCTTCGGCTAGCATTTCAACGTAATTCGGTCTTTAATAGTGCTGTAATGTTTGTGTTATGCAGCTGAAGCGAAAAGAATTTGCCCTTAAGTCTTTTGACCAAGACTGTACTTCTTCAGCAGCCGCCAATGCGCCGATTCGTAAGCGGCTAGAATTAAAGGAGGCCGAATTTGTTCCCCGTGTGGCATCGCCCACAAGACATGTCCAACCACAACCGGCGCTCGCCCGCGCGATAAGAACTTCGGACAACAAACGAACCTTTATACTTTATAGCAGAGGTGCGGCGTTTGAAACATTATTTTGGAGCCGGAGCGGCGCGCACAGTCACTTCTCTGAATACACTCTTGGCGCATATTGAAAAAAAAAAACTTGCTTACGTTGCGTTCTTAACCGATGCTTGGAGAGTACGGTAAGTGGTTTTGTTGTCATATTCATATCTCAGATACTCAGACTTCACACACAAAAAGCTCTGTAATATGGAGTGTCCTCCTGATAATTTCGTGAGGTGCACAGGTTTTCTGTTTTTACGATCAGGAAGGAAATTAGATCATATAAGATACCGCAACTAAAAAAATCTATAATGCGGTAAGAGCACTGTTATCATCTTAATTGCGGCATCTCGTCCTTGTTTTTTTTTGTTGTCGAAGCGTCTAAAGCTGTTTTCACGAATCAGCGATGCCGGCTATATTTGAACTTCAGCTGGAGAGAACGGTAAGGACAAAATTGGTTTTTAGGGACAGGAAATGGCACAGTCTCTCACATATCGGCGGACACCTGAACCCCGCCATATGGGAAGAGATAAAGGAGGGAGAGAAAAAATAAATGAAGAAAGGGGTGCCGTAGTGAAGGGCTCCGGAATAATCTCGACAACCTGGGGATCTTTAGCGTGCACTGACATCGCACAGCGCACGGGCGCCTATGCGTTTCGCCTCGATGGAAATGCTGCCGCCGCGGTCGGGTTCGAACCCGGGAACTCTGGATCATTTGCCGACCGCCCTAACTACTGAGCCAATGCCGCGGGTACGGTAAGAACATTCCGCACATACAAGGAAGGGTCCATTGTCAAAAGGAAGGAACAACGATGGACGTTGTGAAGATCTAGCAACTACGACGGGGTTCCTGCTACCGTAGCGGTTTTATGTTTTACTTAAGGATGCTGCAGTTGAGTTCTTGTTTCGCAAATATCTCAGAACGATAAAGAAAATGATTTGGCATTTGTGTGTTTTTAAAAATTTGGAGCGCAATTCCGTGTGAATGGGATTCTGCGGCGTGCATGGGTTCTAAAATTTTCCACCCATTCATGCTGCTTTTTTTTTTGTATACATGCGGTTCAAAATATATGCACAAAAATTATTAGATTTTTCTTTGTAGTAAACAAAAATGCGCACCTGAAAAGAGGTATGGCCACGTGACGAACTGTCCTTTCTACACTGTATACATTGCGTTCGGAAGTTCACAATCTCAGAAACATTTTTGCATCGCATTTCCCAAGCCAAGACACGTCCTCCCTTTGTAGAGCACAGAAAACCTTATACAAAAGGAGGATTTTAAAGCCGCGAACCATTCCTTGTCAAAAGTTCACTCTACAACGTAATAATTCATTCCCGCTAAATACCGTCCTCGCTCTGCGTAATTACATAATCTTTTTTATAGCCCATTTCTTTCCATAATATTTAAATACCATGCAACCCATAGCACATTCTACAAAATTTTATTTAATAAAAGTATTTCTTTTGGTGATAGCAGCCTGCTTTCATTCCGTCGCACGTGGGTGGTTCACACGGACACTTCTTTTACTTTCGAGGTATTAAAATGGGGAGTTTCGGAACTTATATGCAAACGTAACACTCTTTCCTCCCTATTTCTGGGCTACATGCGGTACAGTCTTTCGATATTCAGTTCCATTAGAAAGACAAATATCAAGACTCTTCAAAGTGTGGAAGCGCAAGCTCTCCGTATCTGCCTTGGACTGCCTAAATGTGCATCAACAGCAGCAACTGTTCTTGTTGCCCGGGAACATCCTGTTATTACATACATTGCGGTTGACACCATGAGAACACATATTCGGCACCTCACACGGGTTCCCTATCATCACCTCGCAACACTCCCAATAATTAGGCCGCGTACTGCATTCGCAAAAGTCATTGAAGCCCATCGCGCATATCTTCCATCGGAGTTCACCCCTGCGTCAAGACCGTGCTCACCCCTATGGAGTCTTGATGAACCTCGGGTTCACCTCTATATTCCTGGCATTACGAAGAAAGCTGGTGTATCACTGTCCGCTCTCAAACAACTGACATTGAATCACCTGCATTCTTACCACAGTCACCGCATACATGTTTACACAGATGGATCAGTTCACTCGACCAGTTCTGCGGGGTCGGTGGTGATACCGGCCAGACCCATCTTCATGAAAGTGAAGATAACCCATCCAACATCTTCAGCTAGTGCGGAACTCGCAGCCATACGGGCTGCGGTAGAGTTCATCAGTCAAGAACCTATACATGACTGGACGGTTTTCACCGACTCTAAAGCAGCCCTTCAAGCCCTGCAAGCTGCGCTACACCGCGGGTCGCAGAAACAACTTGTTGCTGAGATCCGTCTACTGTACCATGGCACCGTATCCAAAGGTCATGACTTCATTCTTCAATGACTGCCAGGACACTTTGATATTAACGGTAATCACCAGGCCGATGCGGCTGCGCGTTCTGCTCACAAAGACGGACTTCCAGTGAGGATCCCAATATCGATACCTGACGCTGCGTGTGGGCTTGGCCCTTTGGCGCTGGAGCTCACACTTTCACCGTGGAACACGGGAGAGTTTTGCAACCTCCGCCTCAAGGCACTGGACCCTGGACTGCGCCTTCATCTTCCACGTAACTTATCACGTCACGAAGCAACATTGTTATGCCGTATATGGATCGCTGTTGCTTTTACCAACCACTATGCTTTCCGGATGAGGATGGCCGACAGTGTAATATGCCTTGTTTGTTTGTTTGCTTTTTGCTGTTTTTTGTTTTCATTGTCAGTTCCAGTATTTTCTGAAGTATGCTTCTCTTTTTTTCTCTCTCTCTTTCCGCTGTGTATTTTTTCACATAAGAGCATTGTTCGTCGCTGCTAATGGGTGATGGGTGACTGGAGCTTAGTCAAGCCGCAACAAAGCGGCTTTTTCTTCAGTCACCTTTTTTTCGCTGTATTTTTTCATGCGAAAAATAAATTGATTGATTGATTTATTGATTGATTCTTGCCTGTGAAAGCTGTGCTTGTAAGGAGACCATCGCTCATCTTCTCTGTGAGTGCCCTGCATTTGCGAGTGCAAGACATGCACTGTGTTGTGCCCTGGACCGTCTCGATCCTCGCCCATTAACAAAGAAAAAGATCCTCGGTCCGTGGCCACAGCAGTCGACTGCCCTCAATGCATACAAGGCACTCTTTGCCTACTTGAGTGCGACTGGATTGAGTGACAAATTGTGACAGCGTTGTGCGTGTGTGTGTGTGTTATGCCTTTTTCCCTTCTCTCTTCCTCCTTTTAGTCCCCTAATTCCTCTTCTCCAGTGCAGGGTAGCCAACCGGAATCCCTTTCTGGTTAACATCCCTGACTTTCTCTCCTCCTCTCTCCTCCTTTCCTTCTGCCTCCAAAAGTGTGTCTTGACTCACGCACTGAGTTTTGTCTTTCTCGACGGCAACCAACATGCTTCCTTGGCCTTTCTAATTATGGTCGCTGACGACTGCTCGCTCCTGATTTTTAGAGCTTCCGTTTTCAGATAATAGAGCTAGTTGCTAGTTTGGGCAGCGTTGCCCTCTGCATTGTTGTGTGTGACATCCAAGCAATATTAAGCGAAAGTCGTTTTGTGAAGCTTATTTTCAGCACCCAATTGCCTTCCCCCGGGCAAGTGTGATGTTCAGGAGGGGCAAGCAAGAAGCTCACAATGGGCTCGACTGTCCTGCACCCGTTCTAAACGGCAAAGCGACGCAGATAACACATAATAAAGCTCGTATGGGTTGCAAAAATCCAGCATACCGAGAACCTTGCAAGATGCTGGTAAAAAAATTCACTGGCTCAGCCCAAGCAGTTTTCACTTGATGTACCACAAATCACTATATATCAAGAAAGTAATTAAACGAATGTAAGGCAAGAAGAATGCAAGCTTGAGAAAAGATTTATTACGCATGTCAAAATTACAGAAGGCTGTTTAAGGTACAGTACAATTTTTAAGATTATGTAATGTGCCTACAATTTCATGCAGCCATAACGTGTTCGTGTCTACGGTAAATGGCACTCTTGTTCGTTGTCTTATAGGCATTGTGATCAACTTTACGAAGGATTTTACCTTCTGTAATGTTGATACGCCCGATCTTGGAATATAGCTCATTCCATGCCGAATGTACTAGGGCTGGCGCTCGACACCAGCCGATTTTGTCGATAAATATTGCGGCCCTTTATTTAACTGGGTAAAGTGATTACCCATATTAACTTCGGTGAAAATAAATTTTTCTGGTCATGTGACGGCATTTCTAATTTCTCAAAGGAGTGAAAAATTTGCTGTCAGAAAAAATTTACAAAAAATCAAATATTTTACTTTTGACCTTGAAAAGTTTTAGACAAGATTAATATACATTGTGGTTTTCCCAAAAAACGCCGTTTTCGCAATTTTTTATACTCCTTCGAGACACATGCTTCGCCGCTTCTCTATAACATGTTCTAAATCACTTAATATTTTAAAGTATGACAAAGCTCGGCTCCTGACCCAGAAGACATGGGTTCGTTCCCGGCCGCGGCGGTCGAATTTGGACGAAGGGGAAATTCTAGAGGCCCGAGTACTGTGCGATGTCAGTGCGCCATGACTATCTTCGCGACGGCTTAATCGCAGTGACTGAGTACGATTCACGTAGGGAAACCAAATTCTGTTGTCACCGCTGCTACAAGGCCCGATCGCTAGGCACCGCAAGCGCGGTGTTGCGATAGCGGCGGCAAAGCGGCTTCAGTAGGCTGTAGCTGTTCGTAAGACATCAGCTACTTCGTGACTTCGGCAGTGCCTTTGGAGACAACACCAGGACCCCAGGTGGTCGAAATTTCCGGAGCCTTCACTATAGCGTGCCTCATAGCCTCAGCTGCTTTGGGACGTTAAACCCCCATAAAACCCAAACAAATGAAAAGTATGATACAACACAGTATGCTTCAGAAAAAAAAAATGTCGAACTTAGAAAAAGTGCGCTGTGCAGCGTTTTCGGGCATAAATTTCGCACAGAGGAGTTCCTAGTAAAAATACAAATTCTAGCTCAATTGATAGCTAGTTGCACTCAAATTTTGCTAAGCCGCCGCGGCGGCTCAGTGGTTATGGCGCTGGGCTGCTGCCAGCGCCAGGTTATGGCCCAGCGCCATAACCAATGAGCCGCCGCGGCGGCTGACCCAAAAGCCGCGGGTTCGATCCCGGCCGCGTCGGTCGAATTTCGTTGGAGGCGAAAATCAAGAGGCCCGTGTTTTGTGCGATGTCAGTGCACGTTAAAGAAGCCCAGGTGGTCGGAATTTCCTGAGCCCTTCACTACGGCGTCCCTCACAGCCTTAGTCGCCTTGGGACATTAAAACACCTTAAACCAAACCATAAAATTTTGCTCAGCGATAATTATGGGACCTTTTTTGATTTAAGCAAGAAAAGAATATTTGAAGTTCAGCGCTGCACCTCGAGCCATAGTTGCCGCGTACGGCCACTGCACTGCTCGACATGCTTTTGCCGCTTCGCGAGAGTCAGACCCTGCCCGGGAAGCGCACTGCAGCATACAGTAAAAAGAGATAACGGTGCTTCAGGGGGCTCTCTATCGTCAACGAAGCCTTTGTGTTGGCTGGCTGGAGAAACAAAATTGGTCCACGGCGCCGTGGCTACTATCGCGACAGCTTAATCGCAGTGGCTGAGTACGCATGGCGTAGGGAAACGAAATTCTGTCTTCACCCCTGCTACGAGGGCCAATCGCTAGGTAGCGCTAACGTGGTGTTGTTATAGCGGTAGCAAGGTGGCTTTAGTAGGCTGTGCTCTGTTCATTTTGAAACAGCGCAACAAAGACGGGACGTGGAAACTGAGGTGTAAAGACAAACATGCGCTGACTAACAACTGGGTTTATTGAAAAAAACACACAAAATATATACAGAGTTAGGAAAGATTAATCGCCACCATAGGCAACTCATGCCACATGTGACGCCAGATATCCAATCTCCCCTTCGGAAAGGGCGACCGATGGGCAACTAATGCACGTTGCGCCTTTCTCACGTATAAGAAAAGCTTCAAACACTTCTCGTGTCATCTTATCACAATGGCGAAACACGATATTGGTGTTCTTATAGTCGGGGGTACATTTGCATTTTTTGCAACGGAATGCAGCTTTAGTGAGAGGGTCTCCTTCTGTTTTTCTTTTTTCGTACTCTTTTTCGTGTTTGCATTTGCACCTTCTGCAGTGGACCGCCACGTGTGACAGGGGGTCTTTTTTTCTGGTGTTCTCATGTTCCATGAGTCGCTTGTTGATGCATCTTCCTGTTTGGCCAATATATGTGGCGCCACACGAGAAGGGAATTTGGTATACTACCCCTACCTCGCAAGGTACATAAGGGGAAACATGGCGCACCTGACAAGCCCTTTTGTTTCCCTCCTGCCTCTGCCTTACCTGTCTACACATTCTGCCTAATTTCTTCGGGGCAGAAAATACGACGTCAACGCCATATCTGCCTGCCACTTTTTTGAGCCCATGGGACATGCTGTGCGCATATGGAACCACTGCTCGGCCGAGTGCAAGAAATGAAAATAAAAATAAAAGGCCGACAGTGGTTCCATATGCGCACAGCATGTCCCATGGGCTCAAAAAAGTGGCAGGCAGATATGGCGTTGACGTCGTATTTTCTGCCCCGAAGAAATTAGGCAGAATGTGTAGACAGGTAAGGCAGAGGCAGGAGGGAAACAAAAGGGCTTGTCAGGTGCGCCATGTTTCCCCTTATGTACCTTGCGAGGTAGGGGTAGTATACCAAATTCCCTTCTCGTGTGGCGCCACATATATTGGCCAAACAGGAAGATGCATCAACAAGCGACTCATGGAACATGAGAACACCAGAAAAAAAGACCCCCTGTCACACGTGGCGGTCCACTGCAGAAGGTGCAAATGCAAACACGAAAAAGAGTACGAAAAAAGAAAAACAGAAGGAGACCCTCTCACTAAAGGTGCATTCCGTTGCAAGAAATGCAAATGTACCCCCGACTATAAGAACACCAATATCGTGTTTCGCCATTGTGATAAGATGACACGAGAAGTGTTTGAAGCTTTTCTTATACGTGAGAAAGGCGCAACGTGCATTAGTTGCCCATCGGTCGCCCTTTCCGAAGGGGAGATTGGATATCTGGCGTCACATGTGGCATGAGTTGACTATGGTGGCGATTAATCTTTCCTAACTCTGTATATATTTTGTGTGTTTTTTTCAATAAACCCAGTTGTTAGTCAGCGCATGTTTGTCTTTACACCTCAGTTTCCACGTCCCGCCTTTGTTGCGCTGTTTCAAAATGGATACGTACCAACTTGCCCAAATTTCTGCTTTACTCAATGTGCTCTGTTCGTAAGACTTGAGCTACTGCGTGACTTCGGCAGTGGCTTTGGAGAGGACACCAGAAGCTATGCAAGCAAGAGAATCTGTGGCCCTTGAAAATACTCATAGAGCAAAGCCACCTTAATTCAATTATCCTCTCGCTATAGCGTAATTTAGACCATACAGTAAACGGAAACTGCATGAGGCTATGTTCCTAGCGACGCGACGTATGATGGTACGCGTGCGCCGCTGGCACACGTCACGAAACGAAGGGCCTTGGCGATGGAACAGCGGGATTTCATTGCAGCATCCGTTGCTACCGCTTCAACATTCTGTCGCCTCGCGTTATAAAAAATGATTGACGCAATTAGTACCCCATCAGGATGGATTAAATCAATGAAAATCCCTCTTTGATAATTCACAAGCGCAGTGGCGTTATAACTATATTTAAAGGCGCTGATACTAGTGATAACTAATCGAGATATAGGCCACAAAAACTTTCCCCTGTCTACTAGCCACCACACTGGTTGCGTGTTTATGGTGCTTAGCTGCTGATCCCACTCAAGCAGGTTCGATCCTGGCCCGACATAAAAATGTGAGTGGCGTCACGGCCAAGGTTGGTCTGCAGTGCAGCGGCGGCACGGTGCAATCACGGCTCGAGGTGCCGTGCTAAACTTCAAACATTTTTCCCGCTTAAAACAACAAAGGCTCCGATAAAATGCTGACCAAAGTTTTAATGGCACTAGCTATCAATGGAGCTACAATTTATATATTTTAGTAAGAATGCCTCTGTACAAAATCTGTGCCCAAAAACGCTGTACAACACACTATTTTTTAAGTTCGACATTTTTTCTGAAGTTTACTGTGTTCTTTGACATTTAAACCATTCAGTGAGTTAGTACCTACTATAGGCAGGCGCCAAAACTTGTGATGTTGCTTGCTAGTGTCGCGAAACAATGTTAAAAAATTGCAAAAACGCTGTTTTGGGGGGAAAATTAAGGACTTAAAGCAAGAAAACAACTTTGTACTACAAATGTTTTGGCCGTCTGAATAAAACGCGAAATGCATATTCGTTGTCTCTAGACAATGTTTAAGTACAGATGTTTTGTATTTCTTTATTGAGACCAACTTTTGCGCTCCTCTGATAAATTGGAACGGCTGGCACATGGCCAAGAAGTTTTTTTCGCCAAAGTTATTAAATTACTTTAGCCGGTTAATAACCAGCCACAAATTTTACCGCAAAGATCGGAGGCGCTTGAGTGCAAACACTGGCACGTTTGGCATTGAATGACCCATATGCGAACGTGGCGTGGTTTGCGTTTAGCCGAAGACCAAATATCGACGCTGGAAGCTGTCCAGCGAAAGGCCGCGCGTTTCATCTGCAACACATTGCGGCTCATCGACTCGCCGACGCAGATGCTGACCGAGATCGAGCTTCATATATTAACGAATCGTGCAATCCTACAGAGAGCGAAATTTTTTATCTTATGCTGCATAATAAGATTACAATAAATTATGACTCCTGCATTTCTTTTAACATTTCCAGATAAACCCGTCACAAGCGTCAATTCACACTGCAGGAATATTTTTGCTCTAATAATACATACAGTTTTTTGCTTTTCCCTCGGGCTCTTCTGGAACTCTTTAGACGAGAAAGTGGTCTCACAGTCCATTACCGACAAATTTGTTGAGTTTTCTGGAAAAATAGCTACAGTCAACAACGAGGAAGGGATTAATGTGTCCGTGTTACTTTTTAAGTATAAATATAAATTTCTGTGAATGGCATCTTTTGTTTTAGTTATTTGATGTGTTTCTCGCTATTTCTTTGTATTAGTCTTCGGTTACCCTTATTTACTAAAGGGTATCAAAGTTTCCGGGACGCAAGTTTTAGTAAAAACTTTTATTGTAGCCTCACCTCGCTACCCAGGCTCCTGATATTCTTAAGAGAGGAAGGAGCATTTAGGCCTTTAATGCCTTCATACAGTATCAGGCGACTGGGCACCAAGGTGGAGCCACAATAAACATGTTTACTAGAACTCGTGTCCTGGGACGGAATTACGGATCGCTCTCAATCGAAACTGTCTCAAAAAGTGTCTCATTTGCCCCTCTCCTATTGGTCGGCCGTGGGCGGCCGCCATTTTGCTTTTTTGCGTCACTGACTGACGTCGTAGATTGCCCAGAAGTGTTGATGTTGGCCACCTAATTATGCGGGCAGATTGAGACGATTTTCTGAGACTGGGAAATGTAGTCTCAACGCGTTTCAGACGCAAAATGGCGGCGGTGTATTTTGCCATACGCGGCTGGCCGCGCGAGCAAAGGCGTAGGAGAGTGCACGAAGGCGGTTTTGACTTGCCAGACGAGCTGTTTCGACGCCAATTTCGACTCGGGAAGGAGACTGCACAGTGGCTGTGCGACGAACTCGCCGATGAACTGGGAGGTGCGCGGGCGAGTGCGCTGTCAGTGCAGCGCCAGGAGTTGTGCGCGCTGCGCTTCTTCGGCACCGGCGGATTTCAATGCGCCGTGGGCAATGAGGGCAACGTCGATATAGCCCAGCCCACTGTCAGCAAGTGTGTGCGGCGGGTGTCAGCAGCAAGCTGCCTTTTTCATTTTACTGTGCTGCCACCTCGCGTACAACGCTGGAAGCTCAATGGTAGGGTACTGCGCGCCCAATCCGACCGGACTGAGTGCCGCTCCGGAGCACGTTTTGTTGGAATCTGTCGACGATGGCGTGTCCTGGGCAGCACCTGGTACCTGGAGGATTTCTAGGATTGATAGATGGCTGGGTGCGAAGTCCGAGGCAGGCTGCAGTGCCCACCGAGAGCAAATTCTTCAGTATCTCCGATCATCCGGCATGCGATGCGAACACCAGCTGAGCAAGGGCCGCCGCTTCAGAGATGAAGGCTACATTCGGAACATAATGTTCAATGAAATATTCCCGATCAGTGAGGTTGGCGTTTCCCGCTGTAAATCCTGCCATTCATTAAAGGTGGATACTACATCGTGTACGCCGTAGTACAGAAAACGACTGGGGACAACAGTTTTCACACGCATTCGTTGTGCTCAAGCGCTGCAGAATAGCTACACGAGCTATAAAAGCACAAGCGTACTCGCAACAAAGCAGCTCTGCTAGCATTTCAATGTATTTTCCCACAACACACCGCTGCATAGGTTAAACAAGCATGCGCGTCCATAAAGACGAGCGCGAGAGGCGCACATTGATCCATTCCGGTGATACCACGCAGAGATCTTCATCATGGATATGATTCGAACACACGCATAACGCACCTTCTTCTTCTGCCTCTTAATACATGGCACATTCCCACACGGGGGGATTGGCCAGGGTGTAGTGGCATAAACAAGGAAATTTCCATAGGAGATTATGGCAAAATTTTAGCGCCATGCGTGAATACTCTCGTAGCTTCTTTTTCGTTGCCAGCTCCATCGCGCGTTGAAAGCGGCTCACAGCACTTGCCCATTTGGCCTTCTTGCTTGAGAAAGCAAAAAGCGTCGGAATGAAGTCTGGGTGTCGCGGTGACATTAGAGGCCTTCCTGCCCATGAAAAAAACACTTCGTGATAGACTGCACACGCATTTAAACACAGTACCTCGTCCGTATCTGTCACACAGTGATTCCCGCACAGTCTTGACGTGCTTGACGGTGCCCAAGGGCGGCCACGATCGTCGAGCCGGCGAACTGCTTTTATCCACGCTTCGCGTCGGAGGCTGTCCCGGGAAGCGCTCGGAAAGCGAAAAAATCCGAGTTTGCTTCCCTTTACATATTGGGCATTGCAGCCGAATGCAACATACTTTGTAGGTATCGCCAAATGCGTCGCGCTGAACGCCCGACGGCTGCAGCAACGCACCCCGCGTAGGAAGCCGGTTTGGTTACACTTCCACGGCCGGTCTCGAGTGGAGCGCGCGACCCTTCCAATATGTTACGGCTTCGCACTGACAGACAGCTGATTGTTATGGGCGATTACAACTGTGTCCTTAGTGCGCGCGACAAGACAAGCCTCCGAGGTTTCCGAGACAAAAGCACCGAAGTGTTGTTACGAATGATTGTGAACTGCAACCTCGAGGATGTAGCAGAGTGTCTTGAAGGAACGCGTGCTCTAAGGTACACACGATTCGAGGGCACAAGTCACGCACGGCTAGACCGCATTTATGCATCCGCGGAAACTGTACCTAAATGCAATAGTTATGTAGTTATGCCGGTATCATTTTCTGACCACTGTTTGGTTCAATGCTGCATAGGATTCATTAAGAAGGGGAATGGTTTTTCATGGGAAATGTGGAAGTTGAATGACAAGCTACTTCAGGACGAATTTTATAACCGAGCTGTAAGGGAAGAAGTAGCAAAAATAGAACCAAGTAGCAACATGAGGATATGGCAGCAGTGGGAGCTCACTAAGGAAACTTTAAAATTAAAAGCAATAGAAAGAGCCACTTGTATACGTCATCAAGCAAAACAACAGGAAATTGAGCTAAAGACACTGCTTCAGAAGATGTTAAAACAGGAATGCCGAGCGCCTGGTAAATGGATGGAGGACATAAGAAAAACCAAACAAAAGCTAGAGATAATCGAAGAAGAACGTTATCGGGGAGCGTTGGTGAGGGCAAGGGCAGAAAACATGGCTGCAGGGGAAGCGCCAACGAAACGAGCACTTGGTTTGGAAAAAACCCGTGCCGAAAGAAATCACATTAACGAAATAGAATGGGGAGGTGTTTCAAAAACGTACATCGATCACATCAAAGGAGCCTTTTTCGAGCATTACCAGGCGCTCTTCGCATCGCACCCGGTAGATGTTATCACATTTAAGGAGGCGTTTCTAGCCGAGATGCCGCGTCTGGACGACGAAACTAAAGACAGATTAGAACAGCAGATAAATCCAGAGAAGTCGAGCAAGCAATAGATAGTTTAAGCCCAGGAAAGTCGCCTGGACCGGACGGGTTCAGCGCGGCATTCTACAAAGAATTTAAACATGTAATTTCCCCGGTCTTGAGGGTAATCTTTAACGAAGCCTTTAAAGTCAAAGCACTGCCTCCGTCCTATGGGTCGTCCCATACTGTGCTGATTCCCAAAACAGACGACACAGACTGATTACGACTGGTGACAGCATACCGACCGATAGCACTCACTAATGTTGAGTACAAAATTTTTATGAAGATTTTGGCGCGAAGGCTGCAGACCGTGATTCATCACTTAGTTGGTCCGCATCAGACCTGCGGGATTAAAGGGCGGTCTATTTTTACAAATATTCACGTTGCGCGCAGTGTCTTAGAAACCTGTGATGACACAAATGGTCAGGTGGCTATTCTCCAGATCGATTTAGAAAAGGCTTTTGACTGCGTTGCCCATGAACTTTTGTTTGCAGTATTAAGCCATGTTAACGTTGGTTCTGTTATTCGCGAGGGTGTGGCCCTGGCGTACCGGAACTGCACGACGAAATTGATTTAAGAAGAGTCTGGGGGCCCCCATTAGCGTGCAGCGTTCGGTGCGCCAGGGCTGTCCCCTCAGCCCCCTTTTATTTTGTATTTACGTGGAGACCCTTTGTTTGAAGCTACTGAAAAACAGAAGTATTACCGGATTCAGTTTACAAGCAGCCGAAGTAAAGGTTCTGGCGTACGCTGATGACATTGCTGTGTTTGCCGTTGACGAGGGAGGCATAAGCGAGGCCGTTCAATGTGTACGAGATTTCAGCCAAGCTACTGGAAGCGGGGTTAACTGGTCGAAGTGCCTCGGACTTTGGCACGGAAGGTGGGCATCTACGCCGGAGCGGTTTGCCAGCGTGCCTTGGACGACGACGCCAGATAAATACTTGGGCGTTCCACTCGCTGCTTACCGTGACAGTGAACAGTATTGGACAGGACAGATTAAAGAGATACGGGAAAGAGCTGATAAGTGGCAAGGAACGACCTTGTCCATTTTCGCCAGAGCCACTGTTTGCAACTTGTTCTTTATCAGCAGGCTCTGGTACGTCATGCAGGTGTTGCACTGTTCACGGTTAAGTATTCAAAAGCTACACCGAATTTTCGCCATCTTTGTCTGGTCGTCTGAATGGGAGCGCTGCAGCCGGACCAACCTGTTCCGACGGGTTCAAGACGGCGGGCTGGGACTGGGCCATTTGTTTTTGAGACAGCTGGTCAATCGTTTTTTGTTTCTTCGGGACACAAGAGACCTGTTTTTGCGTACCGTATGCCAAGTTAGGCTGCGGCATCTGCTTCCAGAGTACATAGTCGGAACTGCTGACGTTTACAGTAGGGTCACCGGTTTTTACCGGGAAATCGTAGCCAGTGTAAGGTTTCTTTCCGCGCGGTTTTCAAATGACTTTCTGTCGACTGTGAAACGAAAGAAACTGTACCGTGCTTTGTGCGATGTAGTTTTCCCGGTGCCCTTGTACAGGGCCTTGTACAGTGGAGGCCAAGGCAAAGATGTTTTAAAGAGAGTTAAAAACATGCAGGTGCCATCAGGAACCAAAACCTTCTTTTTTAAGCTGCACACCGGAACCTTACCGGTTAAAAAATTTTTAGAGGGAAAGGAATTATTTTTACCCTGGGGTTCTCACTGTTTAATTTGCAGAAAGCCTGAAACAATAGACCATGTATTTTTACACTGTTGGGAAGGGGTTTATTTTTGGGATGTATTACAGCGAACCTTAAAGAAAGAATTTCCACTAGACCCGCATGGCATCCGTTACTTATGTGTTGAAAATGAGGATGGGGTGCCTTATGATTTAATAATGCTGACAGGCCTCCACTGTATATGGCGCTCGAGAATGGCAGGCTTTCACTGTGACAGAGACGCAAGACATGCCCGAATCTACTTTCGAGAAAGTATGGACATGTTTCTGGCCATTCAGAGGGCCGCAGCGGAGCCTCCGGAGTGGCTCTCAAGACTAGAGCCACTCTGTACACTGCGTGAATTTTAAGTTGACGAAGCCAGACTCATGCTGGCTGACTTCGAGTCGGGTGTACATAGCGTTTGTCTTTTGTTGATTGTTTGTTATGTGCAATTTTCTGTGTCAAAGCCAGGCAATAAAGAAAAAAAAAACCCCTTCCAATATGTTTCGCGACACCGGCGCCAGGGGATGGGCGCATGCGCAGTCGCGTCGTGAAAAAGACTGATTGTCAAAGTGGGGTCGCGGGACGTTTGGGTGCGGTTCCCGGCGAGCCCGGAAGAGAAGGCGTCGGCGAAGGAGGGCTTCCTTCGCCACGGCAGCATCCCCGGCGTCGTTGGGTGTGTGGATGGCACACTTATCGCCATCAAGGCGCCATGGGGCGATGCTGCACACAAGGCCGCCTTTTGGAGTCGTAAGGGCTACTACGCCCTCAACACAATGATAGTGAGTAGGCTTCGCTCTTCGTTTTTACTGCATGTTCGGCAGCAAGCTCGGGCCTTGACGGCGGAACTTCACAACTAAGCTTGTGGTGTGCTTTCTCTCACAGGTGTGCGACTCCAACATGGAAATTATAGCTGTTGACCGCCGCTGCCCGGGATCGAACCACGACGCCTTTTCGTGGCACTATACGTGGCTGCGCCAAGAGATAGAGCAAGGACTGCTGCAAGGTGGCGAGTTTCTTCTGGGTAAGCAATAAGAAACCCCCACCTGGGTTACAAATTCCGTGGTGAGGCAAAAATGAAAACCGAAAGAGAGGTTGTCGAGGCTTACTTCACCTCCAAAAGGGGTGACAACTGTGTCGGTTCGTCTGAATTATGTCTAGCAAAGAAACATCGAAATCTTACATGGGTACATTGGGGCTTTCCATTCCTACTAATCACACATGGCCCTGCCGATAATGTATTCGCACTGCACACGGTGTTTTTGCGTGTGTACCTTGTTTCCTCCTCCTTTATAAGTGTCCCTGTTTCCACAAAATAGTCAGTTGCAAGTTCTTCGCTTTGTGTGTGCGTATTTGTGCCTCTTGTTGACCGGTAGTCTTCGCGTTTTTTTTTTTGGACATTGCTATGAATCTGCTGCCATTGTATCAAAATGGTTGAGATTGAGGACGACAGAGGGCACGCTTAAATGCACATCATTTCTGTTATACAGGGGACAGTGGCTTCCCTTTGGAGCCCTGGCTTTTGACACCTGTGCCAGGGCATCCCAGTCTGGCGTCTCCACAGGGGTTATTCAACTCAGCGCATAGCTCCATGCGATCCGTTGTGGAGCGCGCCAACGGCGTGTTGAAGAGCCGCTTCCGGTGCCTGCAAAGGTACCGGACGCTCCAATACGAGCCGGAGCGAGCGGCCTTCATAATCGGAGCATGTGCTGCGCTGCACAACCTGTGTTTGAATGACCCCTTGCCGGAAGAAGGAGACGTGGATGCTGCTGACCCGGACGACAACGAGCCACCTCCGGCTGCAGTCCACACGCAAGGCGCTGCAAGCCGCCTTACCTACTCTGCGGGGGAGAGCCGTGCGCGACGGTATTGTCGAGCTTTTTCGGAGAACCCGTCTCCAGAGGCTGGCATACCTGCGCACGGTGCGTCGTCAGTTGCGGCGGCAACTCCAGCGTCGCCAGCACAGAGCCCACCGACACCACCTCGCAGGGTAGCTGGCCAAGGTGTTCATTTGTGCAACACAGCAGCCACGGTTACTGTTGGCAGCGTCATCCCCTCGTGTCAGTGTAGTGTACACTTTTGTGTGAGCAACTCTGCATTGTGGCTGTGCCCTTAGCCGCAAAGTGCCGACTTTTAGTTTTTTGTTTCCTGTGTGTGCCTACAAGCTGCCGGCGCTGAAGAAGCGCAGCGTGCACAACACCTGTTGCTGCATTGACAGCGCATTCGCCTGTGCACCTCCCTGTTCATTGGCGAGTTGGTCGCACAGCCACTGTGCAGTCTCCTTCCCGAGTCTAAATTAGCATCGAAACAGCTCGTCTGGCAAGTCAAAACCGTCTTCGTGCACCCTCCTACGCCATGTGTGTGTGTGAGTGTGTGTGTGCGTGCTTAAGTGGGTGAATAAAAAGTGTACTGTTTAAACAAAGCACCGAATGTGTGTGATGCTTATTGAAATGAGGAAGTCCCACTGAATCAATTTTTTTGCTCGATATACATTCAAGGGCTGAAATGATTTCAATGGACATATTGTAGCGCAACAGATGTCAAGTGCTCTTTGTTGGTATTTGAGTTAAATTTGAAAGGTGTGCTTGCACCCCGTAATTTAGGAATAAATAAAAAAGACACAACCAAAGAAGACAACACACCTTATAGCGCATCCCCTACCGTGATGACATCAGTGGACAGAAGGGCCATCCTTCAAACTCACCCAGTCTACCCACTAGCGTCATCGAGTTAGGGGATGCGCGGTCAGGTGTGTTGTCCTCTTTGGTTATGTACTACTGTGAGGAGGTTTTTTTTATTTATTCCTGAATTACACGTTGCAAGCACACCTTTCAAATTTAACTGAAATACCAATAAAGAGCACCTGTACACATTTCTTGCACTACAATACGCCCATACAGCTCATTTCAGGGTTCCTTTCAGCGTGCACTTTTATTTTTTTGAGCAGCATTTGTCACAAGTGTTTTTATTGGAACAGATAGGTGTAAAATTCACTGCTTGCAATACAATGAATAAGTAACATCTTCACGTGTGGTACACAAATTGCAACATACAAACATGATAAACAAACATGACAAGACTAGCGGCCAACGTGTTGCCACAGCATCTACGTGAGTTATACAAACAGAAAGTGCACTTCAGCACACATCTTAAACCACGGTACACATCTAAAGCAATGCTCTATAAGTGTATGAAACATTTTGCCTGACTAGAAAATGTTTATCACCCACAAAATGCATAAATATCAATACGACGACGTGTGATGAAGTTCTGCTCAATGGCAAACCCTAGCAGTTCCGAGAAGATTGACGCACAACGGAATGCATCATGAATATGGCAAGTTGTGCTGTCAGAATGACTTTAACATGACAGAATTCTCGTTCATCAGCATGAACATGACTACACCCATTACAGGGCAAAGGCATCTTCCATGTCTCTCTAATTAACCATGTCCTGTGCCAGCTGCGTCCACAGTGTGCCTGCAAACTTCTCTCATCCGCCCACCTAACTTTGTTCCGCCCCCCTTGCTATGCTTGCCTTCTCTTGGAATACACTCCATTACCCTTAAGGAGCAGCGGTTATCTTGCCTTCCAATTACGTGCCCTGCCCAAGGGATATTGGTAAACTGCCATTTATGATCTGAGAGAACCGGCCATATCCGCTCCACCCCATCCTTATCCGTCTAGTTTTTTTTCCGTCTCACGATCAGCTGTCACTGCCAATTGTAAACTGCTGTTCTCTTGCTAGACTGTTGAACATTACTTTGGCTTGCTGCAGGTTAATTTTTTACCCACCGTTCTGCTCTGCCTAACTCGTTCATCACCTGAGTGACTCAGCAAGGCAATGTCATCAGCGAATCGCAGATTATTTAGGTACTCTCCATTTACTCTTATTCCCAACTGTTCCCTATTCAGGCCTCGGAATACATCCTGTAAACAGGCGGCGAATAGCATTGGCGAGATCATGGCTCCTTGCCTGACGCCCTTCCTTATTGGAATTTTATTGCTGACTTTATAGAGGACTATGGTAGCTGTACAGTTCCTATATATATCTTTCAATATTTTGGCACAAGGCATGCTAAGCCCCGTCGTGGCACCTAAGTGTTTGAAGTATTCTGCTACCGATGTGGAGAAGGTTAACTGTCAGCCATGGCGGTCACATTGCGATGGACAAACAGTGTGCGTGTGCTGCGCAATGTGTAGACACGTTCAAGAACCCCGTGGTGTAAATTAACCCGGAGCCCTCTACAACATTGTCCCTATGAGCACGTGTGTCACATCGTGTTGTTAAAGCACACAATTAAGTGAATGTGCAAAGCAGGAAAATTAATGAACATATTAAAAACCAAACACTGACTAGATATAGCATACCTTGTGTGTCTTGCAGAAGGTAAAAAGGTAACATTTAAAAACGAAATCAAAGTAAACAGTACATATCACACACCTTGTGTGTCTTGCAAAATGTTGCAAGGTAGCATCACAAAAAATTTGCACACACACTTCAGACTGGTTATGTGCAGTAATGTGAAAGCACGTGCGTATGGCACCACCTGGAACGCTGCACGAGAAATGGTTGGTTGCAATTTTGACACGAATGTAGCAGGGAAAAGTTGCGCCATATTGAACTCAGCCAGTGGGGGGTGTATAAGGCGAATGTCATGTATATGACCGTCAGGAAAGGCGGCCCTCGGCTTGCCGCGTGCGCCATGCCACCACGTGATGACGGCAAATTTATCCTGACATGACTGGGATTTTCTATACCGTCTGCGAGTGCTCATACATGCCGTCAAGTTTTCTTGTAATGGGACTAGCAATGCTTCCACATTGAAACACGAAACCAAAGTGGACAGCGAATATTGCACAGCCTGTACACTTCACGCAAGTTAAAAAGTACAAAAGGAAAAAAAACATTCATACATAAGCCCCCTGCACATGGCAGGGAATGGAAAAATATTCTGCACCTTGCAGAAGGGAAACAGATATATACATAACGCCTGCACCTGGCAGGGAAATAACAAAATATTCTGCACCTTGCAGAAGGAAAACAAATATATACATAACGCCTGCACCTTGCAGGGAAATAAAAAAATATTCTGCACCTTGGCGAAGGAGAACAAATATATACATAACGCCTGCACCTTGCAGGGAAATAAAAAAATATTCTGCACCTTGCCGAAGGAGAACAAATATATACATAACGCCTGCACCTGGCAGGGAAACAAAAAATAATCTGCACCTTGCAGAAGGAACACAATTATGTACATAACGCCTGCACCTGGCAGGGAAATAAAAAATATTCTGCACCTTGCAGAAGGAAAACAAATATATACATAACGCCTGCACCTGGCAGGGAAATAAAAAAATATTCTGCACCTTGCAGAAGGGAGAAAACGGAAAAAACAGGTAAAAAAGGAAAAAAAAAGCCCTCCGAACAAGTTACTGCGGTGGCTGTACCTGATTGTTCAAGACACGCACAATCAAGGCCACGGCAAGTACCCCTTGCTCGGTGAGGCGCACTGTGTCGGCCCTTGCCGCATCAGCAGCGCGCACCATCTGGGCCCCGGTTTCTGTCACGGCAGCAGTCAATTCTCTCACTGCCGCCGTGAGGATGCGCACTGCTGCTGATGTTTGGCTTTGTTGCTGCACATAAAAGGAGCTTCATTTGCACGCTTCACAGACATGGAGGGCTCGTTTCACATAAAGATGACCTACTGAAATGTCTCTAGAGGTCAGGCATAGGTTTCGAACTGTGAATGTAGATACAGCATGTTGCATGCAGCTGCTTCTCCTTCACTAAATGTGGTGGGCGCTGTCTGCACATACATCTAGGAGGCGTGCATGAAATGCGACGTCCTCAACATTGCGGGCTTCGAGGAGGTCGTTGGTGCGCCGGGTCTCGGCTAGGAGCTGGTGCACCTCCTCCTCCCGCGTGCTCCGCTGCTGCTCACACGGACGGCCCGGCACCACACCTGGCTGCTCCTGTGTAGCTGTCAAAAGGAGAAAGTGACTGAATGCACACTTTTCATGTAGTGGAGCACGATGTGCAATAACCTGACTGTTTGGTGCAATATATCAGAGGGCTGTTGACATGCATACTGGGGAGCAGTACATAAAAGCATTCATAATCAGCGGTATGACAAAAACAGCAATGTTTCAATGTGCAAATTTGTGTAATCATCGCGGTCACCACAGTTTCCGTTGTAAGAGGAAAAAAGCTTGCACAAGGTACCAGTGGTGCATATGAAAGACCATTCTGTGGGTGGCCGCCGCGGTGGCTGAGTGGTTATGGCGCTCGCCTGCTGGCCCGAAAGACGCGGGGGTCGGATTTCGATGGAGGCGAAATTCTAGAGGCCCGTATACTGTGCGATGTCAGTGCACGTTAAAGAACCCCAGGCGGTCGAAATTCCTAGAGCCCTTCACTACGGCGTCTCTCATAGCCGGAGTCGCTTTGGGACGTTAAAGCCCCATAAACCAAACCAAACATGTGTGGGTGTTCTAAAGTGATACTGATAGTCTGCTCCTGCGAATTGTATTAATGTTAGTTAGCTTGCGAAATGGATAACGTGCAGCCTGATATTGCAACACCAACTCACAGGCTGTGTCACAAGGCGTGCCCTCCTCCTCCAGCTCCTCCGGCTCTTCTTCTTGGGAGGGGGGGGGGGGGGTGCCATCTATGTGAATTCATTCCACAAGACAACGCTGCTTAGTGGACAGTTTCAGCAGAGCCTGTATTGGCGCAAAACACACGGTTACTAGGTACTGAGACACAAGAAGAAGCATAGCAGTACCAAGAGGGAAAGATAGTACAAGGTACATAACTCGAGGTTGCATTTGTTACCTCAGCATTCGCATCCCTTCCTAACTAAAAAAAAACCACAACGAGGTCAACAATGTGCACAGGTTGTTAGGTGTACATATCAAATGACCAAAAATTCACTTACCAGATGAAGAGCGCGCCTCTGATTGCTGCAGTCCGCTCGTCCCTGGCATCTCCCCCACGGACACACTTGGCTGGTTCTGCAAGAGTGTCTCGAAGTTCACTCTGTGTGTGCATTGCTCAAAGTTCATGGCCCCGAGGATGACATTCATTATTCTTCATTAGCCTCCCCTATCATTCCCCCTTCATTATTAGTAACGTCACCGCGGCTTACCACATACCTGGCTGAAAGCAGAGAACATTGGAGCTTCGACGCCTTGCACGAGGCCCGGCGACCGCAGCTTGCACACGCGGCCTGCCAGCCCCGGCAGCCTGCCGCCTCCAGTGCCCCTGCGACAGGATGCGGAGAGGCATATTCAAGGGCCATTCCACAGACCGTTGATGACACGCTCACCTTCCCGCGGCCAAAAACTGCGCCTCCTCCCTCTTGCAGCGGGTGCACCACATCTGCCGCGTGTGGCTCCAGAGGGGCACACTTTTGGCAACGGGGATCGCAAGCAGGGCAAGGAGGGTCGCAAGCTCCTGCCACAGCTCGCGCCTGCGATCCGCCGTGTAGCCCCTGGAAAGCGGTGAGGCAGCGTGAGCTAGCGCCGGGTGCTGCTCTATGAACTCCACCATTATCAGGTATTGTTCTTTGGACACTCGTGTGCTCGCCTTACTAGACATGATGGCCGTTTCAAATGATAACGGTATGTCATGCCAATTCCGCCAGCGATCTCTTGGTATCGGTCAGGTAATGAAATAGGGAATAATGGGAATGTACAGCTTGGCTTCACGCGGACGTGCGCTATGTATAACTTGGGTTCACACAGCAGAGCATAGACGTGCGCTCTATTGCAACAACGTATACAAGGTTACGAAGCAGCACGGACGAGCAAGACGGTTGGTAGTGTGCGCCTAATCATTTTTCTCGTCCTTCATCGTTCTTTACTTACACGCCTACACACAATGAACTGACGATCACGCAGCCATACAACTTTATTTCGCCCCATATGTCACACTTCCCGGTCGTCTTGTATTTAGCAAACAAAAAACGGAACTACACATCCCACACGTCAACCGAAGAGCATCTTTGGGCCCTTGTTGTCATCCATAATAAGCAAATACACACCCACCACAATACGTTGTCTTCGTCGATTTTCGAGCCCAGCACTCCTTGTAAGTTATCTCCTCAGGCCCGTAGCATTCACTCCCTTCAATAAGATTTTTCTGCGCACTTCAGACATCCGCAATGTACCTTGATTTTAGACGACACGCAAAAAATCGGGAACTAGCCGCGGAATCAGCTGTTTTCTTGCAGGCCGCCATGTTCACGCGATATAAAACCCCTAAATAATGAGAAAGTTCCGCCAACCATTGAACTTTGCCGCCGCCGCGCGACCTCCTCGCCTCTTTCGCGCCCCTTCTCTGAAGGCCGGCTCTCCGCCCGATTTCCTGGGCGACGATTGGTCTCCCTGCCGTTGCCCTTGGAAACGCGCGGGTCTGGCGTTTTGCTTGTGTTTTTATTTTTCCGCCGCGCCATTTTTCTCCTAGTCTCGGCGAGCGAATATTGCAGCGCCGTGCTTTTGTTGCAACGTGCAAGCCCTATATCTTGCTGTTGCGCGTACAACATCAGCAAGCGGCCTGATGATTGTTATGCGGTATTAATGATACCATATATATTCGCGTTAGGGGATCAACCACGACGTCATAAAAAATGGTTGACGCCGTTGCTTGGAAGGCATCCTTCGAAGGTTGTTTGCTGCTTCGTTTTTAGGTTATTTTGCATGAGAGGCCAGGACGAAATGAATCTCCAAAGCATCCGCGCATTGCATCTTTTCTGCAAATGGCGACTGCGCTCGAAACCTGCTAATTCTTGCACCTGCAGCGTCGTCTCTATAACAGCAAATCCGCAATTTTTAACAGACAATCTTTTAGCGTCAGATCCCAATGTCCATCAACTTTCAGTTGCATGAAACTGCTGTATAGATGTACAAAGTGACGTTGATTTGAGCTATGATGTACACCACTGTTGTATTTCCTTGAGCATGTTTTTCTACACTGTCTTCAGTACTGCATAGCACATTTCGACACTTACGTATATGCTGAATATTATGTGAGACTCCCGTCTGTTACGTGTCTCTTGTCAATCAAAGTTCTTTTGCGTGCGCGAAAATAAATCATCCTGCTGACCATGCTCTCATTTTCTTTATTGATAAATTTTAGGTGATGCCTAATCAAAATACCAGCTTTATATCCCCGACTACATACTGGAACGAAATTACAGTGTCAAGTATAATATTACATTATCGACAGGCGTTTATCTTGCCTAGAGATATAGAATGCATTCTCTCATAGGTATACCGAGTATATTCTTAAGCTTCCTTGAAACCAGTGCCTAATAACGTTCGATGAATAACTGTCCGCGCTCCTTGATCGCATTGAAAGTGCGCAACTGTATGCACAAGCAAAGAAAAACATTTCGAAGCAGTTCATATTAAGCCTAGTTAGAATGTTAGCTCTGTTGTTGTGAGGTTTTTCTTGCCTAGCTAGCATAACGCGTTTACGCTTGCCCTTAGTTTTCCGTCTATAGTGAAAAGTTTTGATTTAACTGCAGTTAAATATTTAGCATTAATTAATTCGGGTCGATAACTGGCACACCTCATTTACACTGAAGCTAAACTTTCGAAAGGTATATAACTCGATGCTATAATGCAAAGGGTGGTTTTGATTGCATATAGCTCAATAACGCTAATTAATAGGGATCACTAATTCAGAGCATTTGCATTCATCCTAAGCTTTTCAACGGTATATGAATTTAACAAGGTGAAATGTTAGGCTGGCAGGTGCATGATCTTGTGGCAGGAAGCGCGCAGCACGAGACAAAGCGTCGTGTCCCGCCTGTCCCTTTGTCTCGTGTTGCGCTGTTCCTGCCACAAGGTATATGACTTCATCGTCTAGCTCACTGTTTGGTTTTACACAAAATTAACTAATTAACGCAGATTAATACGGATCGCTGACTAGCGCAGTGCTATTACACTTGGCCTAAGCTTTCCAACGGTATATGACTTGATGCTGCAGCGCACATTCGGGTTTTAATTGCAATTTACCAAATATCAATTTGGCCCCAAGGTATTGGTGAAAATAAGTGTATAATTAAGCAACAATCCAAACTCACGGCTGATCATGTGACATATAATATGCCTCAACTGATAGCTTGACAGTAGCGAAACAGTTTCCCGCTTTGACCTTCTCTGATCTTGAAGCTCAAAGAACCAGCCCGGGTCTTTTTCCAAAGTTTTACCGCGGTGACAGAGTTCACGCTCTAAAAAACAAACACAGAGAAAGTCAAAGGCAGCACTAGACCAGGAGCACAAAGCACAATACCTTATCATGTGACTTAAGTGTCTGCAGTACCGAATTCGCCTGAAAGCTTTGTTTACGTCAGTGTGCCCCTTCACACAGTTCTAAGAAGAAACCAATCTCTTCATGAACGTTACTCTCGGCATTCTCAATGCTTTTCTAGCAATTTTTCAGATATTTCGTGCACTCCTGAAGCGCAAACATGGCCCAAAAACACGCGCTTTACTCACTGATGAGGTCGGCCAGCGGGCGCCAAGGAGAAAAAGCGTGTCGTGCGCAGAGCTCGCAGCCGCCGCGCGAGGAGAATCGAGGAGGAGGAAAGCGTGGCACGGAGGAGAGTGTCGCTACTTTGAAATTATCTTGGGGTTTTAACGCGATACCACTGCCAGCGCGCCCTCATGGCGGAAGAAGTTACCCTACAGCAAAATTATTTGAAAAAATGAGAACGCTTCTAATTTTCCTTCGTGTTATTAAATTTACAACACAGTTTATTACCAAAATAAAACATTACTTGTTTTCTTCATTGCGTTTTTGTTCATTTTCTGATTAACATTTCCATGCTTTACCGCTGACAGCACACCTTCGCGGCAACAAGAGTGACTGAACAGCAAACTTAATTGCAAAAATGAAAACACTGCTTCTCTTGCTTGGTGCTGTTGAGTTTGAAATACAGTTTCTTAGCAAAATAAAACATTACTCGTTTTTATTCACTGCGTCTTTACAGCAAAACATTAGTCTACGCTCCCTTGTCGTGTGAATAGTGGTTTCGGGGCGGAGCCCTGCTACTAGCCACCGCATCCTTGCTCCGCATTGGCCGATTCGGCGGTCGGCATCACTCGGTGTCGTCATTTTGACGTCACGATCTCAAAATTGACAGTTTTTGAGAGCGATCCGTAATCGCGGCCCTGGAAACATTTGTCTCCAGTAGTACATGTCTGCGAATGCCTGTATGAGCAAATGTATATGGGCCCTTTTAACCTACTCCTGTAAAAACTCATCATAAGATTGACAGCATCTCCAAATAAATAAGCAAAATAAAAATGTGAGGAACTTTCTCCGGACTGAGTGAAATCACTGCTGCCTCGTACAACGTCGTGATCTAAACGCACAGACATCAGTACGATTCGACGCGACACTGTGTACGCTATCCTTAGTGTTTCCCCGTACAGAGGAGCTGGTCCACCTGGAGGGTTCACACCGTACGAGCCGGTGGCGTGATCCAGTCCGTCAACCACGGTGTGACACGCCGTACCCCTGCTCCCTCTCCCCCACTCGCTACCTCACAGCCCTCTCTTCGTCTTCCTTCTCCAACGCTCCCTCTCCCTCATTTTACCTTACAGTGGAGAGGGGGCTTTCCACTCTGCTGTTTGTAACCTGGCAACCGAGGCCTCAGACGGACGGACGCAACAATTTTTCCATTTTCAAGTACAATGCTTCTTATCTGGTCACCGGTCTCAATGGCGAACGTGGGTGGGCAAGCGTTGCACTGCAGAAGGTACCGTTAATGCCGGAGCGGCTCAGGCAAGCCTTTGGTCTAACCTTAGACGGTGGCAGGACTGTGGACGGCGAGAAGGTAGTGCTCCTGCCACTTCCACTTGGTGAAGGGCGAGAAAGCTGGGAGTTACCATACACACTGCTTAGAGTCCCAGCACTACAGCGTCCTCAATGGCAGCATTCAGCACTTAACCAACGAAATTACCAGAGTCTGCTAAGGACGCACCTAACTTTAAGAAATGCGCAGATTACAATTAAATAATATGCTTTGCACGCCAGACACGCTCGATCAGAAGGCCACAAAATTTGCAGTCTTTATGGTTCCTGTGTAAATCGTGACATTCCTTGAGAGCCAGCGGAAATATTACTATATTTAAACATTTGCACCTTTCTAATCCACTTCATTTACGGCAAGGACCAATTTCCCAGCCACTTAACTCTGCCATCGCGCTCTTCTTCATAACAAGCCGGATCCCCTGTAAAGACGCTCAACTTCTGTGGCTCTAGAAGGGCGGGGATGCTCGCGTGTCAAAGTGTACCGTGAATCTCGTCTTGACCCTCGCCAAAGCGGATAGACAGTACTATTTATCTCCGAGCCGCCACTGTGTTGCAGTGGTTATAGCGTTCGGCTGCTGACCCTAAATACGTGGATTCAATTCTGGCCGCGGCAGTCGAATTTTGATGGTGGCGAAATTCTAGAGGTTTCTGTACTGTGCGATGTGGGTGCCCGTTAGAGAACCCCAGGCAGTCGAAATTTCCTGAGCCCTTCATTACGGCGTCCCTCATAGTCTGAGCCGCTTTGGGACGTTAATCCCTCTTAAACCAAACCTGTTTATCTCCGAGTTTTTCATATTACACAGAATGATGTAAATGTTATAATTTTGCTGGAAATATGCGAGTCCATACTTGCGGATGCTTTCGGGTGTCGCGTTAGCAGTGAGCGTCTTGAGGGCGTATATTTTTGTCCGCCATTTTTTGCGTTCAGCCGCCGCATTTTTGCAGCCTGATACCGAAAAAATTTGGAAGAAAGCATTTTTGAACAGGAAAGAGTTTATGAGCGCAATTTTACATCGTCTTGTTTGTTACCGAGAGATTACACCACATTACAGATTCAGCAGAACTAGTTACCCCCCCCCCCCCCCCCCCCCACCGACAAAACACTAACCGAAGTCCGAGCCCCCACTTTCCGCCGCCTGTAAACGAATGTATTTGCGAACCCGGCGATGTGCAGCTTTTATTACCCGGGTCAATATTCAATTCTCTCTAAGCTCCATAAAAATATATCTAACCTTAATAGTATCCTTTTCGAATGGCCAAGCGTCTCTGGAACAAAAGAAGGCACGGGAACTTTTCCTTTAATTCCTCATGCCGATTTAAGCGAAATTAGTCGCTCAAACGTCCAATAATAAAAGAAAGACAAAAGTAGGAGACAAAAATATTGTTATTATACGACAGAATGTGGGGCACGCCCCTCAGTCGCCGCACGACTCCACTGCACACAAATGTTTGTGTTCCTAAGGTCCATGACACTAGCGGCCGGGCCGGTGGCGATGGTCTGCATGGCCAGGTCCTCGCAGGGTCTCCCTGGTCTTGAGATTCTCTAGGCGCCGCGGAAGAAAGTCTGCCGGGTAGTTTTATGCGGACGGAAGAGGTGAAGGGTTCTGTGCATAGGGTGCAGCAGGCAGGTGTGGGGAAGGAGGGATCATTGTGCGATAAAGAAAGAGGAGAGTGCGTGTTTGTTTTCTGCACCAGACTGTTGAGTGTTTAAGCAAATTTACTGCTTCCAAGTATTCTGCAGTACAAAAAATATGATCATTTGCTTCTCAAGAGTGGACAGGCTTCCATGCATATCACAGTGCAACATTTCAATACTCGTGCAAATGAGCACCATGGTCTAATTATACATGTAATGATGTCACAATATGGTTAATTCCGTCGTTTAAGTTTGCACGAGCTGAATTATGGCGTCTGCGCCACGTGCTTATTACAACGCAGAGAAAAACTACCACCACACCCCTAGTACAACTAGTTGCTAATTGAAGTGCCTTAGTAACGACAATCTTGGGTGGTGTAGCAACGGAAATGCAGGTTACTGCGGCCGTCCCGGCAAGACAGCTAGCCCATCCGATTTCAAAGCACTTATGCACATGTGCTTTATTAGTTTAACAAAGACATCTTTGCGGCTCCATTCCCATTGCATACGTACTTGAAACATGCGCGTTAACAAACGCCAAAATTTGCATGCAATCGGGCATTAGCAAGCAGCATGGTTCTGGTTTTATGGGTGTTTAACGTCCCAAAGCGACTCAGGCTATGAGGGACGCCGTAGTCAAGGGCTCAAGGGCACCGGAAATTTCGACCACCAGGGGTTCTTTAACTTGTACTGACACCATACACACGCCTCCACGATTCTGTTCGACCATACTGCCGACATGAGGCGGATATCGTGGCAATATAATGCCTGTAAACAAGCCGCCTTATAAGTAGACGGTTCCAAATGTTCTGCTATCCAAGAGACAATCTTACATCAATAATTAGAGAATATCTGCCAAAACATCTCGAAATACTTGAAGCCAAACCATCCGAGATTACCTTATTGGCACTCTATTTATGAGTTTTTATCAGATTGTTGATTAGGATTAACAGCGTTTATAACGAATAAACAGTAGTTTTTTCAAAGTCGCTTTGTATGAGATAGGTTTGGGGTCTATGGCTTGTCAAGTGGTCGAGTCCTCCACTATGGCACCTCTTTATCTCTTTCCTGTTTCACTCCCACCTTCCCCTCTCTCACGGTGTAGCTGAGGTGTCCAGCGAGATGCGAGACAGTTACTGGGCCTTCCATTTCCCATTAACCAATCATCCTCATAACAACGAAGTGCACAAAGAGGGAAGAGGAGAGCCAGCTTGCTTGCTCAAGTCTTTTTTTCAGTTGGCAAGTCCCCGTTCTCGCTTACATTTATTTAAAGGGAAGCTGAAACGATTTTGCAATTCCATCAAATGCAGTGATTTGGAAGAAAGCATCTTGTAAATCAAGTTTAAATTTTTCTCAAAACTGTTTGTAAAACGAGCCAAATCGCTTGTCAGCAACCCACCGCCGACAAGCCCTCGACGTACCTGGACACTGCAAGGACCGCCGCGTGTGGAGAGGGCAAAATGGGAGATGAAGGCTGCGACAAGTACTGGTCGGCTCGAACAATGAGAAATCGAAGTATCGATGTCTCACTGTTCGAGCCGACCAATACGTGTCGTTGTAATGTGACCAGGGGATCGGCCGACTAATACGCTGTCGGCAACGGGCCACCGACACAGACGACAAAGCTAAACAGAAAGCAGAAATTGCGTTGGCGTACGTGGTACGCCGACTGAGATCAGCCCAAGCGAGCCGCTTTGTTTGTGAACTGGATGCCCTCCTCGCCCACTTGGCTTTGCCCAGCAGATCGCAGTACCGGCTAGAATTTCGAAAGGCTCTATTATGCACAGCATGTGTACGAGAACAGATGATGAAGCGGTCTGCGTTTCAGTATTTTTGGGGCCCACGTGACCAGGGTTGCTGCTCTTCTTTAGAAGTGACGTCATAACACACCCCTGCGCTCAGAAGCCAAGGAATCGCTCAGTGTAAATAATGCGATAATAAATTATTTACCACGCATATATGAATCGCAGAGCACGTATCACGCGTCCTGGGGCAGTACATAATCATTGAAACAAAGAACACACCAACAAAGCATTAGGAAGCAGAAATTAGCAAGTAACTAAGAAAGACTGCTTAGCGATTGTTTTCTGCCCATAGAATGTTTCTAAATAGCACAGAGTTCATCAATCGAACTGACCACCTGGCTTTCTGTTGGCTCTCACGGCTGCAAAACACAGGTGACCGTCTTGCTAGCAGTGTGCTGGCTCTTTAAAGGTGTCATTATCGGGTGAAGCACAGAAATGGCACCAGCATCAATGTAACTGATGTTAGGCCTCCTGCTATTTTGACATGCTCAACCTAAGCCACAAGTCTTGGCGGTGACTATTCCCGAACAGTACTGGGGAAATAGAAAATTACGTAAAAAAACCCTATAGTTATTACAAACTGGCCTCTGACTGTGAATTAATAATAGCTAGAATTCCAATGAACAATCTCGAAAAGTAGAAACTTTGTACTTTCTATATCTTTAAGCTTGTTTCCTTTGAACTTCCAGTGAACAGAAAGTTCACCAGTGCACGTCAGTTCAATTGGAATGTACAGTATTGTTCTTTCAGCATCCTCAATAAGCTTGATTGCATAGCATAAAGGACGTACATTTTGGAGGGTGGTCAAAGGAAGTGCATTCAGACCGAATTTATGGGCAGGGCCAATTGCTGGTCCAACGAAAATTCAAAAAGAAAACCAATTCTTCCTTTGAAATTTTAAATACAAAATTAGCCACTAGCAAATTTATTTCCTTGGTTCGTTCTTCATATATCCTCAAACTTGCTTTCTTTGAACTTCCAATGAATAGAAGATTGTCACTGCCCACCACGTCAATCTGAATGCACTTCCGTTTGACATCCTGAATGTACGCATGAAACTAATAGACTTGCAAAATGGTTCCCGATCCTACTGTGGACGTAACTGTCATCTATGTTGTGAAGTGCCAGCAGGACCTTCATTTCACACAAGAAAATTCAATAATCTCCAGCTGTTGAAACTGGGCATTTATTCAATTCTACGCCCACGTGCAAGCATGGTTGCAAGTGTAGCAGTGATGACTAGGGCAGGCACTCTTTACAGCGAGCCCATGCAGGCGGAAAAAGAGAAAAAGAAAACATGAGAAAACAAAACCAAAATAAGCATTGTGTAGCATTTCGTAATTTTTACAAATTAAACGTGAAGAGCGCAAACAGTGCAAATGCCAGGCACCCCAGTGCTGTGCATTCATGGAATCATTACGGCCTTGATCATCAGTCAATAAGCAGTTCAGTAAGGCATGTTGCTTGGCTAATTGGTTTAGCATTTTATGAAGCTTGTAAAAAATCCACCTTGGCGCAAATAAATTCACACAGACAAAACAGTTGCTGTCCGTTGTCTCTTTGTTTCTTATGTTTTGTCTGAGTGAATTTATTTGCGCCAAGGTGGATTTTCTTTTACTAGCTTCAAAAAATAAGCAGATGCTTCAACAATATTTTCAAATACTCTTGCATAACAAAGCTTGCAGGAGCTCTTTATGGACTTAAAGATAACTATATCTAATTTTTCCCAGTTCAACACCTTCTTAACATACAAATCTTTTCTTGCTTTGCATATGCGCCCGTGCAGCGGGCTTTGTGCCAGCTCTCCTGCTGAGAACAAAGCTTGCATCACGTTGATTATTGCCGCAATACGCAGCCTGATCACTTTGTGCCTGGTACCTAAGACTCAACCGGAATGATCTGCAACAATCTTAATCACACATAGCGATTTCCACGAAAATCTATATTGTGGTCGCCAGTTTAAGTTCCTTATAACAATTGTTCTTTCCAAACCCGAAATTGAGCACGGCTGAGAGAGATGGGGATTCTTAATCCAACATCTGCCAAGTGCCCTTGCCGCTATCGCCAAAGCAAAATAATTTTCCCTTTTTGGGCACAAGTGTGTGACCAAAACCTTCATGTGCCTGTCGTCAGTCACCTCATGGCAATACGCCGACGAGCGAGTAACAGTGCTGGTGGCTTCAGTGGCCAAGAGTGCATGCAAGAGTTCTCGATCTTTTTGGCTCCAGTAGATGCATCGAACTTCACCCTTGAGAATTTACCCCTACCCTTCTGTGTGCGTTTCTAGATATTTGTATGTATTACCTCAATAAACCAAAAAATGAGTGCGTAGATGAGATCCCACTGCTCCTGAAGCATGTAAGTGTTTGGTGCCAGCGGAAGAAAAAATACTGGCGGGCAAGACACAAGCTATCAGGCGAACTGCGTGGAAACCGCTCACGCGCATCAGTTTATGGGGTCAATGAACCACCTGCACAGGCAAACGAGCCAATGATCCAAATAGCAAAATACTCAAAGAGCAATTACCACGCACAGAAAACTGCGCTACAGAGGATACTATGGTGCATGCGGTTTAACATGCCAATGTTGCACGTGGGCTGTGAGAGGCGTGTTGGAAGGCTCCAATTAGGTTGTCTATAGTTTGTTTTAGACTACCTTGAGTTCTTTAACATGCACCGACATTAAACAGCGCGCATGAGTTTTTGCATTTTGTCTCCACTGGAATTCGGCTGCTACAGCGGGGATTCGAACCAGCATCTTTAGGCTCAGCAGCCAAACTCAAAAACTACTAAGCCATTGCAGGAGGCCACGTGCAAAACTGCATGCAAGCTACATTGGTTTGGTTTATGAGGTTTATACCCCTGTCACACGGGCATTTCGAGGGCCCTCGAACCGATAGTCTATCGACTCAAAGGCGATCGAGCGCTGCCACACGGGCAGTTTCAATGGCGATCGAGTCAATAGCCTATCGAGTCAACGGAGTAGCGCAGAACTCCATCGAGATTTCGAGGGCCTTCGAGCGCTGCCCAAGGTTGCTAGCGTTGCTCCGAGCGGCGCCAAGCGCACTTTCGTACACGACACATTCACGGTGAAAAAACATGAACAAACATTATTCGCATAAAATTTAATGTAAGCAGCCTGTAAAATTATTTTAAAATTATATCAGACTGGTTTTAAGCGCATTAAGCGCATTCATTTTGCGTTGCAGTCTTTGCGTTGCTTGCGTACTTAACGTTGACAACATGGCGGCACCCTGCCCGCCGGCTTCACAGCCATAACAGCTTCGTCGCTAATCCCTCAAAGCAATATCGTGTTCTAAGCTGTTGTATTCGCCTTCGATTTGCCCATTCTTACCCTCGCATAAAGTTTCAAGAGAAAAATAGCTCTTGTTTTTCAGATATCATGGCGATTTCCCCGGTCTTAAGCCTGACGAAGCAGCACTCCGACGCGGTTGGACTGGCTTGGTTTTGGCTCGTCTTGTATTAAAGTGGCTACAGCAGTGTATGCATATGTACGTCGCGTACGTGCAACTAAAAGGGTTTTTAACGACTTTCGCGTATGCCTGTATTTCAGAATTTAGTATACATTTATCAACTATTTTTGTTATTTTTGCAAAATCCAAAGTAGCGATTGTGGCGCCACTCATCTGTGGCGTAAGACACGAGAACCATTTCAATGGCTATTGAGATTTGCCGTGTAGCAGCGGCGAGTTCAATGGCGATTGAGAATCTCGAAGACCCTCGACTCGAGGGTGATTGAAACTGGCCGCGTGACAGGGGTATTAATTTCACAAAGCTACTCAAGCTATCAGGGATGCCGCAGTGGTGGGCTGCGGAACATTTCGGCCACGAGAGGTTCTTTAAAGTGCAGTCACATCCCACAGTACACAGCCCTCTAGCATTTCACTGCCAATGAAATGCGACTACTGTGGCCTGGATCGAACCCGCGTCTTTCGGGTCAGCAGCCGAGCGAGATAACCTCAAAGCCGCTTTTGGATAATGAACTTTTCGATACTGATGACGAAGTGATGATACCGCAAGAAATACGGCAATCTAGTACCGTTAAGAATTAATCAAGTCCACAATCGCACACAATGGCAATGGCAAAGGGCAGGCAAAGCAAGGCACTGAAATTCTTGTGCACAAATTCAGAGCACCATATAAAGTGTGAAGCCGCACGTTGCTGCATCCTGGCCTCAAAAGCATGGCCTGCATCCTTCCTCCCTTACCGGAACTGGTGCCATCGAACGGACACTGTAACAAAATGGTGCTGCACGGCTTCAATAGATTACTGCATTCCACTGACAGGGATGCTTTAGTAAGATACAAGTAAAAAAAAGCGGCAGTTGCCCCTCGAAGGAGGTCCTCCTGCCGATGGCATCGACTGACTGTCTTGACATAGCGCTTTATTCCATTTCACGAAGGCACTTGCTGGTGACCTGCAGTTTCATGTTATACTCTCGGGGAAGTTCCTGTGCAATGCGGCAGAGGCTAGGCAGGAAAGGGAACGACATGGTAATTTGTACCCATGCCATGGGATGTAGATTCCACAGCGCCAGGGACCCAGCACCCTCTCTCCAGCTTCCCATCTCCACATCCCTAACCTTAACAACTCACTCTGCACAGCATGGGCTCAAAGGACCATCTCACTGCCTTTCCTGCCTAGCCTGTGATGTATTCAACTGCGATGTCATGGGAACAGGCCGACGCCAATTGGCTGGAGGACCTATTTTGAGCGGTATTTGCTGTTTTCTTCTTGATTTGTATCTTACTATAGTTTCACTGAAAGTAGAGCTATTATTAGCCAAGAAACGTGAAAAAAAATTTAATGCAGGTAGCAGCCCCAAAGTGAGTATTTATTGCCTCTCAGAAAAAGAGCACCGATGCCCTTATTTTTGCTGTCACAACAGCGTGAAAAACAAACATTTTAGCTACCAGTGTGTTTACAAAAAGCGCGGTTTCTGCCCGCTTTGTACTCCAGAAACTGCGCCCAACTTTTAAACCGCACTACCCCCAAGTTTCAAAGCAAAACATTAAAGCCCATAAAAACAATGGGCCATACTTGTAAATAGGCTTATCCACAACCTTTCAAACTCCAGAAGTCAATGCAAGCAAAGGCCAGGGCATTTCCTTGTTGTAGTGTGTGAGGTTCTAAAGAACTAAGCATTTACTCACTTTCTTCGAGCTGTTCCCCTCTAAGTTTTCTGTACCTTGCCTGCACTCCTGCTGCATGTGACCTGCAACATAAACACAAAGCAAGCAGTAAGCATACACTGGGGGGATAGAGTGGTCACAACTGTCACAAGACAGGGTTAATTGGAGAGACATGGGAGAGGCCTTTGCCCTGTATTGGGCTTAGTCAGGCTGATGATGATGAAACAAACACTGGAAGTCTGTGTCCGTCCTATGTTTCGTTCGGAATGTAAGCAAGTGGCACTCTCACTTCGCGTATGCTGGTCTGCATTCTGTTTCACAGCAGTGCAACACATTTCTAATTTCTATCAGAGACAGCCTTGGCATGAGCCTTTGAGTCAAGAGTTACAAAAACAAGGTGAAACAGAATGACAAAAAAATCAAGCCAAGGGCTACAAGTTCGTACTTGGGCCTCCTACCGTTTCACAAAATGCACTCAAGCAGGGAATCATTTCCTTTCTTGCAGCAGCAGGGAGCAACCTACATCCAAATTTTCGTTCACAGAGGCCGTTTTTTGTCATCAGGCTTCTTTCTGCTGTCGCCTGCCTGCTGTGCTTCACCGACTGTGCTACTATGCCGCAAGTTTCCTTTTTCACTCCGACAAGCTCAAGATCTATATTCAGCTTTCACCTTGAACAACCTTGCCCCTCCAGTTCCAAGCAGGACAGGAATAATACTCAGAAAAGAAATACCCACTTCTGAAAAACACACAGTGCAAGGCAAGCTTCCTAGGAGACAACAAGACGTGGCAATCACAGAAACGTTCTGTACTAGACAGCATGTACCGACAGCAGGGAGGCAAATTTGATCCCCTGCAGTCATTTGCCACTCTTCACTCAGTATTGCAGAATAAACGTCTCAGTCATCAGCCAAGCCCCACTGCACCCATTGGAGCATCATGCACCCGGCTCCCTGTTGCTGAATATGGGCCACCAAATTTTAAGAGCCCTTCCAACAAGCACTTGTTTGGGCTTTGTTTTACTGCTTCCAGAGTGCAGTGTACGTCACCATGCCCGACTCATACTTCACGCTTTGGCACAACCAATTCTGACATTTTCGGGCGTTCACACCCCATGGACTTAACTTGCGAACAAGAACACACTGCGCAAACAACGAAGACACACAGAGGGCACAAAGCTGACGGGATAGCTGAAAGTCTACTAACAAAATGTCAGCTTCGTCTCCTGTATTTTGTTTCTATGCTAGCGCAATGTTTTTTGACTGAACGCACAGATGGATCAACTAGTCAAAACCAAGTACTGCTAAGAACGTGGATAAAATTAGTGACGACGAAAACTGCTTCAATAAAGATGAAAACTACACGTTCATCTCAAACGACAATGGAAGTTCATTCAACAACACTGGTGAATCAAGGGGCGGCAAAAACCCCCTGCTTTAAGGCAGCAATCCATGTTGCAAGCCCTCCACTGTGCAGTATGCTTTCAGCCCTTCCATTTGTAGTCAAACCAGCATCGCAGAATCTAATAACTCGGTACTATATGGTGCGAATGTTTCAGTCGGGAATGTTACAAGAGAGTGTGCCTTTTCGCAGCTCTCTGAAATTTTTGAAGAATGTGGGTAAACCTTCGTGACCACAAAGGGTTTAAGTGATTCCTCAAACTGAAGTGCACAAGCCTTCAATGCGGAAAAATTCTCAGGAAAGCTTAAACAAACTTTTATTGCTCTCAGTGAGTGCGATTCAGACACGGCGCCCGCATCCACACTTAATATTATGTTCATTTACCTTTTAACAAACTTCCTCCGGCAATATTTTGTCAGTTTTTGTCGAGATAGCCTTCGTTATATAGGTTGTGCTAGTTTCTACATGTTTGTACATGTCTACCGGTTTAGCAGCCATGTATATGTGGCCTGCATTTTGCACACAACTCGATGTCAAATGCGAAGCACTGCC
>JARKHS020007666.1:0-16486 GCA_030143305.2 Amblyomma americanum
TATTGAGACGAAGACCTAGTGGGTGGATACGTGTCTGCTTCTACGTCTGTGTTTTCGCTTTTCGCTGTCTTCTCGTGTGTGGCGTGGGTCGGACAGTGCCCTCCGTGCGACCGAATGCTGACGACGCCCCTACGGAGAAATTCCCAACACGGCGGGCGCATTCTCAAGTGAGAAAACCCAACCGGAACCCTCAGGGGCAAGCTAGGCTTAGCTCGGCGCTGCCGAGCGAGGCCGCGCTACGCGTCTGCATGGATTCTGCGTTGTCGACGACGGCTACGCGGATGCCCGCTGTGTTGCCACCTGACGCAGCCTCCACGTCCACGCAATCGTCAGCGCCTCTAGGCCTCCAGCCTGCGCCGTCTTCCGATGCTACGACTTTGGCCTGTGACATGGACTGCTCTACCGCCTCCGTGCCCGTGGCACTCCCTCAAGAAACTGTGCCCGTCGCGCCAGTTCAGTATTCCCACCAAGGGCCGTCACCAGCGTCTGAGCCTCCACCACAGATGCCTCCCGTGAGTCAAGGCTCTCTTCCGCCTGCTGCGAACTCGTTCCGCGTTACCATCAAGCCTACATTGCGCTTTGATATGACTGCCATCCCTGCCCGGAATGTTCAAGCCACAATTGACCATGCCCTTGGCTCTTCGAACTACTGCGGGTTTGTCGTCCATCGCCCATCGAACACCATCACGGTAAACTTGTCATCCTTGATGGACGCCCAGAAACTTTGCGCAGTTACGCGGATCCCCCTGGATGACAGCAAGCATGTCCCGGTGCAAATATATTTTGCCTCTGGTCCTGACACACTCCGCTGCATGGTTTATCATGTCGACAGCACGAGCCCTCCCGAGGAGGTGCGCGCAAATATTCGCTGCTCAACTCATGTTGTACTGCAAGCACGGCCTATGGGTCGCCGGGGCTCATACCTGCTCATCCTGCAAGGCCCGTTGACTCTCCCGAAGTACCTTACCTACTACGGTGCGATCGTCAAACCACAGCCCTTCCGACCTCGTCGTATTTTTTGCTATCACTGCCACAAAGAAGGACATATGCAAAATACCTGCCCTAATCCAGCAGCTGTGGCCGACATGAATGAACCAACATCTCATTGTGCCCTGTGCAAATCGCCGGACCATGACATTCGCTCCCCCGCTTGTCCAAAGAAGCAGCAGGCGAAGAAGTTTCACAAGTCGCCTGCAAAAATGGATGTTCCTACAAGTAATCGCTTTGCAGCTCTCGCATGTGACGACAACGACTTCCCTGAACTTCCATTATCTGAGCCTGCTGCTCACCATATGTCTCCTCGCCAGCGTACATATGCACAAGCGACTCACCTTCCCGGATCAAATGGTACGCCCAAACGTCCAGTGCATCCATCACATGTGGATACTACAGATGAAGACACAGCTTTAGACAATGCAATCGCGGAGGCTCGCCGCCGACTAGACGAACTCACCCAGCGCCGGGAACAGCGTCGTTCTCAATCCTCTCGAAGAATTCTCATAACTCGGGAGCAATCATCAGAGGAATCACCTAGGGTAAGCACTGGCCCACAATCAGGTGCCGACCACCTGTTAGCCGTGACTACCCCGACAGTGGACAAGATATTAGCGCTGATGAAGCAGGTGACATCCCTCATCGTGGAAGCTCTTCGGCCTCGTCATGGATAGCGCATCATCATCGGTGGTGGTGCAGTGGAACTGTCGCGGTTTCGCTAATAAGGCCTCTGAAGTGAACATCCGCGTTCGCGACGGAAAGCTGAGGGCATGGGCGTTCCTACTGC
This sequence comes from Amblyomma americanum, assembly GCA_030143305.2. NCBI lineage: Eukaryota > Metazoa > Arthropoda > Arachnida > Ixodida > Ixodidae > Amblyomma > Amblyomma americanum. The sequence goes on from JARKHS020007666.1 coordinate 1,781, forward strand.
AAGAGCATAATGCACTCCCACGCCTTTCAGGTTTCTGCGCATACCATTCACCATCTATCCCTGATCGCCGTTGCACCGCCTCCTCCCTCAGCCCAGGTAAATCTGCAATTTATATTCACAGTTCAGTTCCGCACACACCGCTCGACCTTTCACGGTGGTGCAACACACGTCAAGAGGTTGTCGCCCTTCTCGTAAAACCTGCACGCACACCCCTTATTCTAGTTTCTTTTTATAGTCGTCCTGGCTCCGCATCTCCCAATCTGGGATGGGTTGGTTTTCTACGTTCTACCAACTCGGGTATCCCTATTCTAGTTGGCGGTGACTTCAACGGCGCACACACTGCGTGGGGTTGCCCATCGGATTCCTCAAGGGGTTCACACATCCAAGGGAGCTTTTCAGATTATTCCTTTCAACTTTTAAACCACCCGAATACTTCTACCCGCCCACGAGGTGGCCCGTATTCACCTGATTTGACTTGGTGGTTAGGCCCCGGTAACCCTCGTTGGGCTGTTGATTCTGATACTTGGGGTAGCGATCACAGCCCTATTTTTATCTCCCTCACGCCTACGCGTCTACGGAAAATACGCCGCACTGTACGAATAACATCATGGGATTCTGTACGCGCAGACAATCATTTATCTACATTCAACCCCTCTTCAGCATTGTCTACTCTATCTGATGTTCTCGCTACTCACACTATTACCACTACTGTAAATGAAGATGACCCAAACCCGGACATACATCTCTTGAATCTGTGGGCTCTTCGTCGCCAGGCGGATCTTTACGCTACTCGTCACCCCGATGACCCTTCGGCTCTTCCTACTCTTCACCGCGCTACCGCACGGGCGCGGCGCTATGCAAAGCGGCTAGGCAGGCAACGCTGGGCTGCATGGTGTGCCCGCCTGTCCTCTACGCAGGGCAATCGACATCTTTGGAGAGTGTTTCACGCCATGGAGCGCCCTTCTCAGGTTGCAGATTACACAGAGAGCATTCGCCTCGCGCTAAATGTGGATGAGGACACATTTGCACAACAAGCGGCCCGTCAATTTTTTCCAAACCATGACTGCACCGCTACGTCTCCACCTGACTTATCGGTAACAGAGCCCCCCGATGGGATTACTTCTGACCTCACCATGGCAGAGCTGCTGGCCTCCATTGACCGTTTAAAAACTACTACTACTCCCGGGCACGACGGCATACCTAACTCCTTATTCCGTAACTTGGAAGGGAGGGCTTTGGAAACCCTACTTGATACTTTTAACGAAGTGTGGCTTTCTGGCGTCATGCCGGGAGACTGGAAGCATTCTATTGTGGTTCCAATCCCCAAGTCAGGTCAGCCTCCAGTATCTCTCTCGGCCCTTCGTCCAATTTCCCTTACCCCTACCATCTGCAAGCTTTATGAAAACATTCTAGCCGCACGCTTATCATGGTGGCTGGAATCCCATGATTGTTACCCAGATTCCCAAATTGGTTTCCGCCCACATATTGGAACGGAGGACGGCCTTGCTACTTTGGCTGCTGACGTGCTTGACCACTCTCCACAGAGTCACCTTGTACGAACCGTAATCGCTACAGACATAACAAAGGCATATGATAACATCCTTCACTCTGCCATTCTTGTCTCCCTTCAAACTCTTGGTCTCCCTCACCGGTTCCTCCTCTCCATTCACGCCTTTTTAGCAAATCGAACCTTCAGCGTGCGTGTCCACGGAAAGGCCTTTGGTAATTTCACTTCCAATAGAGGAGTGCCGCAGGGCTCCGTTCTCGCCCCCACATTATTTAATGTGGCTTTAATTCCTCTGGTTCGAGCCCTAGAGACTATCCCTTCTATCCGCGTGCTTGCATATGCCGATGATATCACCTTGTGGTGCTGTCATCCAGATGCGTCTATTCATCAGTCGGTCCTTCAACACGCGCTGGATGTATTGACATCTCGCCTCCCACCTTTGGGTCTAACACTCTCTCCTACTAAATCATGTTTCATTCGAATTGGAAATAAAGCCGCCTTACGGAAAGCTCCCCCTTTAAATTTTACGGTACATAATTCTCTGATTCCTCAGGTAGAAACTGTTCGTATTCTTGGTCTTCTCCTCCATACATCTGGGACTGGCACCCCGTGGCTGACAGCCACCCGTAAATCGGCTCACGCTACTCTAGGTCTGATTCGTCGCATAGCTATGCGCTCTGGTGGCGCACGTGCTCATACGGCCCGCCAGCTTGTGCGCTCTATCCTTCAGCCACGGATAGTATATCAGGCTCAATTTCAACGTCTCACCCGCAGACAGTGGGACTCCCTTGAAGCTATCAATCGTGAGGCTATGCGCGTCATAACATATCTGCCTCGTTTAACACCCATACCTGTGCTACAGGAGTTCGCCCAACTTAATACACTCAGTGAGATCATCGACCAACGGGTGGCAAATAGAGCTCGAAAACAGTCTCTCAAACTTCATCGTTTAAAGACACTTCCACCGTGGTCCTATTGCCAGCTCACTGACAATCGCCCCACTGTTTCCCCGTCGGTATCAGCAGCGTATCTGCCTGAAGGGTGCATATTATACACGGATGCATCTCATTCTGCAGAGAGGGGAGTTACTGCTGTGTATAGTCCATCTCATCCGCATCTCAACTCTCGCGCGACGTATACTGCGGATACGTGCACTCCCCTGGCATTGGAACTTCAAGCCATTTACAATGCCATTGCTTCCCTTCCGCTCGTTCCAACATTCAATACAGTTCACATTTACACCGACTCCCGCGCCGCCCTTAAACAGCTGAAGGCTGTTCGACGAACGTTCCAGATTTCACAATCTATTCATGTGCTCTGCGCAAAGTATCCATGTCCTGTGCGCATACACTGGATTCGCGGCCATGCCCAGGATCCACATAACATTCAAGCGGATGCTATGACTCATCTTCATACATTAGACGATCCGCCACCTTCCCTTCTTCCCCCAGATCCGTTCCTGTCCCACGTTTCCGATTCCGAAGTTCTGCGCCAGCGAACACGCGCTCTAATTCCTCCGTGTTCGCACCCTCTCCCCCGTAGTCTTACTCGGCAGGAGGAGGTATCCGTGCGCCGGATTCGGGCAGGGGCGGCTCTGACACCATCTGTCCGTCATCGGTGGCGTGCCAAAGATCTGCCACTACCTGACAGGTGCCCTCACTGTGGCGCTGCACCGGACATATGTGATGTGCGGCACTTGTTGTGGACGTGCCCAGCGACGGCTGCTATCAGAAAACGGCTCCTCAGGGAGGTGGACCTGCGGTGGAACCGCGAAAGTGACTTTGTGAAGTGGACAATGGACAACCGTTTCATTAACAACCTCTGCGACTACCTCAGCGCAACGGTTCTTCACTCCTTCTTTTAACTTTCAATCCCGTGCATTCCTTCCCCCCTTTCCTTTTTCAACTTATGCCTCATGGCACACTTCTCGAATAAAAAAAAAATACAATATTAGCCACTAGCAAATTTATTTCCTTGGTTCATTCTTCATATATCCTCAAACTTGCTTTCTTTGAACTTCCAATGAATAGAAGATTGTCACTGCCCACCACGTCAATCTGAATGCACTTCCGTTTGACATCCTGAATGTACGCATGAAACTAATAGACTTGCAAAATGGTTCCCGATCCTACTGTGGACGTAACTGTCATCTATGTTGTGAAGTGCCAGCAGGAGCTTCATTTCACACAAGAAAATTCAATAATCTCCAGCTGTTGAAACTGGGCATTTATTCAATTCTACGCCCACGTGCAAGCATGGTTGCAAGTGTAGCAGTGATGACTAGGGCAGGCACTCCTTACAGCGAGCCCGTGCAGGCGGAAAAAGAGAAAAAGAAAACATGAGAAAACAAAACCAAAATAAGCATTGTGTAGCATTTCGTAATTTTTACAAATTAAACGTGAAGAGCGCAAACAGTGCAAATGCCAGGCACCCCAGAGCTGTGCATTCATGGAATCATTACGGCCTTGACCATCAGTCAATAAGCAGTTCAGTAAGGCATGTTGCTTGGCTAATTGGTTTAGCATTTTATGAAGCTTGTAAAAAATCCACCTTGGCGCAAATAAATTCACACAGACAAAACAGTTGCTGTCCGTTGTCTCTTTGTTTCTTTTGTTTTGTCTGAGTGAATTTATTTGCGCCAAGGTGGATTTTCTTTTACTAGCTTCAAAAAATAAGCAGATGCTTCAACAATATTTTCAAATACTCTTGCATAACAAAGCTTGCAGGAGCTCTTTATGGACTTAAAGATAACTATATCTAATTTTTCCCAGTTCAACACCTTCTTAACATACAAATCTTTTCTTGCTTTGCATATGCGCCCGTGCAGCGGGCTTTGTGCCAGCTCTCCTGCTGAGAACAAAGCTTGTATCACGTTGATTATTGCCGCAATACGCAGCCTGATCACTTTGTGCCTGGTACCTAAGACTCAACCGGAATGATCTGCAACAATCTTAATCACACATAGCGATTTCCACGAAAATCTATATTGTGGTTGCCAGTTTAAGTTCCTTATAACAATTGTTCTTTCCAAACCCGAAATTGAGCACGGCTGAGAGAGATGGGGATTCTTAATCCAACATCTGCCAAGTGCCCTTGCCGCTATCGCCACAGCAAAGTAATTTTCCCTTTTTGGGCACAAGTGTGTGACCAAAACCTTCATGTGCCTGTCGTCAGTCACCTCATGGCAATACGCCGACGAGCGAGTAACAGTGCTGGTGGCTTCAGTGGCCAAGAGTGCATGCAAGAGTTCTCGATCTTTTTGGCTCCAGTAGATGCATCGAACTTCACCCTTGAGAATTTACCCCTACCCTTCTGTGTGCGTTTCTAGATATTTGTATGTATTACCTCAATAAACCAAAAAATGAGTGCGTAGATGAGATCCCACTGCTCCTGAAGCATGTAAGTGTTTGGTGCCAGCGGAAGAAAAAATACTGGTGTCCTGTCCAGCAAACTGGCGGGCAAGACACAAGCTATCAGGCGAACTGCGTGGAAACCGCTCACGCGCATCAGTTTATGGGGTCAATGAACCACCTGCACAGGCAAACGAGCCAATGATCCAAATAGCAAAATACTCAAAGAGCAATTACCACGCACAGAAAACTGCGCTACAGAGGATGCTATGGTGCATGCGGTTTAACATGCCAATGTTGCACGTGGGCTGTGAGAGGCGTGTTGGAAGGCTCCAATTAGATTGTCTATAGTTTGTTTTAGACTACCTTGAGTTCTTTAACATGCACCGACATTAAACAGCGCGCATGAGTTTTTGCATTTTGTCTCCACTGGAATTCGGCTGCTACAGCGGGGATTCGAACCAGCATCTTTAGGCTCAGCAGCCAAACTCAAAAACTACTAAGCCATTGCAGGAGGCCACGTGCAAAACTGCATGCAAGCTACATTGGTTTGGTTTATGAGGTTTATACCCCTGTCACAAGGGCATTTCGAGGGCCCTCGAACCGATAGTCTATCGACTCAAAGGCGATCGAGCGCTGCCACACGGGCAGTTTCAATGGCGATCGAGTCAATAGCCTATCGAGTCAACGGAGTAGCGCAGAACTCCATCGAGATTTCGAGGGCCTTCGAGCGCTGCCCAAGGTTGCTAGCGTTGCTCCGAGCGGCGCCAAGCGCACTTTCGTACACGACACATTCACGGTGAAAAAACATGAACAAACATTATTCGCATAAAATTTAATGTAAGCAGCCTGTAAAATTATTTTAAAATTATATCAGACTGGTTTTAAGCGCATTAAGCGCATTCATTTTGCGTTGCAGTCTTTGCGTTGCTTGCGTACTTAACGTTGACAACATGGCGGCACCCTGCCCGCCCGCTTCACAGCCATAACAGCTTCGTCGCTAATCCCTCAAAGCAATATCGTGTTCTAAGCTGTTGTATTCGCCTTCGATTTGCCCATTCTTACTCTCGCATAAAGTTTCAAGAGAAAAATAGCTCTTGTTTTTCAGATATCATGGCGATTTCCCGGGTCTTAAGCCTGACGAAGCAGCACTCCGACGCGGTTGGACTGGCTTGGTTTTGGCTCGTCTTGTATTAAAGTGGCTACAGCAGTGTATGCATATGTACGTCGCGTACGTGCAACTAAAAGGGTTTTTAACGACTTTCGCGTATGCCTGTATTTCAGCATTTAGTATACATTTATCAACTATTTTTGTTATTTTTGCAAAATCCAAAGTAGCGATTGTGGCGCCACTCATCTGTGGCGTAAGACACGATAACCATTTCAATGGCCATTGAGATTTGCCGTGTAGCAGCGGCGAGTTCAATGGCGATTGAGAATCTCGAAGACCCTCGACTCGAGGGTGATTGAAACTGGCCGCGTGACAGGGGTATTAATTTCACAAAGCTACTCAAGCTATCAGGGATGCCGCAGTGGTGGGCTGCGGAACATTTCGGCCACGAGAGGTTCTTTAAAGTGCAGTCACATCCCACAGTACACAGCCCTCTAGCATTTCACTGCCAATGGAATGCGACTACTGTGGCCTGGATCGAACCCGCGTCTTTCGGGTCAGCAGCCGAGCGAGATAACCTCAAAGCCGCTTTTGGATAATGAACTTTTCGATACTGATGACGAAGTGATGATACCGCAAGAAATACGGCAATCTAGTACCGTTAAGAATTAATCAAGTCCACAATCGCACACAATGGCAATGGCAAAGGGCAGGCAAAGCAAGGCACTGAAATTCTTGTGCACAAATTCAGAGCACCATATAAAGTGTGAAGCCGCACGTTGCTGCATCCTGGCCTCAAAAGCATGGCCTGCATCCTTCCTCCCTTACCGGAACTGGTGCCATTGAACGGACACTGTAACAAAATGGTGCTGCACGGCTTCAATAGATTACTGCATTCCACTGACAGGGATGCTTTAGTAGGATACAAGTAAAAAAAAAGCGGCAGTTGCCCCTCGAAGGAGGTCCTCCTGCCGATGGCATCGACTGACTGTCTTGACATAGCGCTTTATTCCATTTCACGAAGGCACTTGCTGGTGACCTGCAGTTTCATGTTATACTCTCGGGGAAGTTCCTGTGCAATGCGGCAGAGGCTAGGCAGGAAAGGGAACGACATGGTAATTTGTACCCATGCCATGGGATGTAGATTCCACAGCGCCAGGGACCCAGCACCCTCTCTCCAACTTCCCATCTCCACATCCCTAACCTTAACAACTCACTCTGCACAGCATGGGCACAAAGGACCATCTCACTGCCTTTCCTGCCTAGCCTGTGATGTATTCAACTGCGATGTCATGGGAACAGGTCGACGCCAATTGGCTGGAGGACCTATTTTGAGCGGTATTTGCTGTTTTCTTCTTGATTTGTATCTTACTATAGTTTCACTGAAAGTAGAGCTATTATTAGCCAAGAAACGTGAAAAAAACTTTAATGCAGGTAGCAGCCCCAAAGTGAGTATTTATTGCCTCTCAGAAAAAGAGCACCGATGCCCTTATTTTTGCTGTCACAACAGCGTGAAAAACAAACATTTTAGCTACCAGTGTGTTTACAAAAAGCGCGGTTTCTGCCCGCTTTGTACTCCAGAAACTGCGCCCAACTTTTAAACCGCACTACCCCCAAGTTTCAAAGCAAAACATTAAAGCCCATAAAAACAATGGGCCATACTTGTAAATAGGCTTATCCACAACCTTTCAAACTCCAGAAGTCAATGCAAGCAAAGGCCAGGGCATTTCCTTGTTGTAGTGTGTGAGGTTCTAAAGAACTAAGCATTTACTCACTTTCTTCGAGCTGTTCCCCTCTAAGTTTTCTGTACCTTGCCTGCACTCCTGCTGCATGTGACCTGCAACATAAACACAAAGCAAGCAGTAAGCATACACTGGGGATAGAGTGGTCACAACTGTCACAAGACAGGGTTAATTGGAGAGACATGGGAGAGGCCTTTGCCCTGTATTGGGCTTAGTCAGGCTGATGATGATGAAACAAACACTGGAAGTCTGTGTCCGTCCTATGTTTCGTTCGGAATGTAAGCAAGTGGCACTCTCACTTCGCGTATGCTGGTCTGCATTCTGTTTCACAACAGTGCAACACATTTCTAATTTCTATCAGAGACAGCCTTGGCATGAGCCTTTGAGTCAAGAGTTACAAAAACAAGGTGAAACAGAATGACAAAAAAATCAAGCCAAGGGCTACAGGTTCGTACTTGGGCCTCCTACCGTTTCACAAAATGCACTCAAGCTGGGAATCATTTCCTTTCTTGCAGCAGCAGGGAGCAACCTACATCCAAATTTTCGTCCACAGAGGCCGTTTTTTGTCATCAGGCTTCTTTCTGCTGTCGCCTGCCTGCTGTGCTTCACCGACTGTGCTACTATGCCGCAAGTTTCCTTTTTCACTCCGACAAGCTCAAGATCTATATCCAGCTTTCACCTTGAACAACCTTGCCCCTCCAGTTCCAAGCAGGACAGGAATAATACTCAGAAAAGAAATACCCACTTCTGAAAAACACACAGTGCAAGGCAAGCTTCCTAGGGGACAACAAGACGTGGCAATCACAGAAACGTTCTGTACTAGACAGCATGTACCGACAGCAGGGAGGCAAATTTGATCCCCTGCAGTCATTTGCCACTCTTCACTCAGTATTGCAGAATAAACGTCTCAGTCATCAGCCAAGCCCCACTGCACCCGTTGGAGCATCATGCACCCGGCTCCCTGTTGCTGAATATGGGCCACCAAATTTTAAGAGCCCTTCCAACAAGCACTTGTTTGGGCTTTGTTTTACTGCTTCCAGAGTGCAGTGTACGTCACCATGCCCGACTCATACTTCACGCTTTGGCACAACCAATTCTGACATTTTCGGGCGTTCACACCCCATGGACTTAACTTGCGAACAAGAACACACTGCGCAAACAACGAAGACACACAGAGGGCACAAAGCTGACGGGATAGCTGAAAGTCTACTAACAAAATGTCAGCTTCGTCTCCTGTATTTTGTTTCTATGCTAGCGCAATGTTTTTTGACTGAACGCACAGATGGATCAACTAGTCAAAAACAAGTACTGCTAAGAACGTGGATAAAATTAGTGACGACGAAAACTGCTTCAATAAAGATGAAAACTACACGTTCATCTCAAACGACAATGGAAGTTCATTCAACAACACTGGTGAATCAAGGGGCGGCAAAAACCCCCTGCTTTAAGGCAGCAATCCATGTTGCAAGCCCTCCACTGTGCAGTATGCTTTCAGCCCTTCCATTTGTAGTCAAATCAGCATCGCAGAATCTAATAACTCGGTACTATATGGTGCGAATGTTTCAGTCGGGAATGTTACAAGAGAGTGTGCCTTTTCGCAGCTCTCTGAAATTTTTGAAGAATGTGGGTAAACCTTCGTGACCACAAAGGGTTTAAGTGATTCCTCAAACTGAAGTGCACAAGCCTTCAATGCGGAAAAATTCTCAGGAAAGCTTAAACATACTTTTATTGCTCTCAGTGAGTGCGATTCAGACACGGCGCCCGCATCCACACTTAATATTATGTTCATTTACCTTTTAACAAACTTCCTCCGGCAATATTTTGTCAGTTTTTGTCGAGATAGCCTTCGTTATATTGGTTGTGCTAGTTTCTACATGTTTGTACATGTCTACCGGTTTAGCAGCCATGTATATGTTGCCTGCATTTTGCACACAACTCGATGTCAAATGCGAAGCACTGCCCCATAAGCCTTTTGACTGGCTTAGTCAGGCCGTCAACTGCAAAAAGACTGTCTAAAAATAAACACTTTCCGGAAGTTCACAGAAACACCAAATCTTTTGTGGCATGTTCTTGCTGTGCAATGACGCACAAGATGTTACTAACCATAAATCACCACATGAAATTCGCATACGCCGAGCAGTTATTTCTTCTCAACTCAAATTTTGGTTGCAGCATTCAAATGACAGCTCTGATGGCAGAGGTAAGTAAGTAATCAAAAGAGTTACAGAAGACCAATGCATGTGATGTAGCAGAGTATGCATTAGCATTACTGTTCCCACCGAACGGAGCAGTTGCTATCGCTGACGCGTAAGACCGTGCGAGAGCAAGGCAAGATTCCGTCTGTTAATCACATGTTATCTCTGCTTCTCTCTTACCTGACATGTCACCTTCCATCCACTTTTCATCTTCCCTCTCCCTCATTTTTCTTGCAAGTGAGGAGGGGATTCCCGCTCTCCCACTGCCACCTGCGAGACGGAGATGGATGAATGGCCGGAGAGACAGATTTCTCTGACATAGAAGTTCAAGCGCAATCGCATTAAAAGGAAACCAAAAACAGCAAAATAACAGTTGCTTATTCACTTCCTGTGATTCTGGCTTCTACAACATGCCGGCTTAAGAGTTGCGAGTAAATTAAAACAATAAAGCAGTGATAGTATTGTATTTTTTGTGTTACTCATGTGAACTCATGCCTACTTTTGACGTTGCAACCACTGTTTTGCTGCTGAAACAAAAGCTACATGGGACAAGAGATGCAATTATATATTATTTACAGGGTACATACGAATTAAAAATAGTAATCTTTTTTTATCAAATGAATCATTCAAAAAAATTTGGCTGAGGTTCAATCCGGTTTAACCTAGCAGACTATACGACCGAAACCTTGGCTTTGCATGGCTCCACATGGTTCGATGAAAGTTTGGCTTTACTGCAATCAGTGGCTAGGCTGGTGTCTTCTAAGGCTTAACTGTACTAAATTCGCTTCGATCTTGCCACGTTTCTTGGCGCGGTCGGCCTCGCGTGTCGCCGCAAGTCTCGCTTCTCGTTGCTACGGGGTTTCAGCAGCCATCTTAACACGATAACGTTCCCGGGCTTTAGCAAGGCAGGCTTGACGCCGCACTATATCCACTAGATGGTTGGATTCGGCTTGACGTCTCCGGCGTACAGTCCTCGCAGTTGGCCCAGCTCTGTCACAGTCCATGGTTTCGGCAGCTGCGAAAGCAAGCGCAAATCCGGCGTTATTTATGGCGAAGAATCGTGTGACGTAATTGCTACAACATCGCATGACGTCACATCAGGGGATGCGAACCACGACTCTAAAGGTCAAGGTCAAGTGACCACTAGCCATCAGTCACGTGGTTGTTGGCCATTAGCTATGACCGTACCATACAGGCATATCATGGCTATGCGCAACAAGACACATACCTAGTCATGCGTTGTTAGTCTTGGGGGTGCGTGCTTGGCTTGACCTTGGTCGCGCTTCAATTTTAGTGTCAAACGCACAAAGCCAGGCGAAACTCTGAATTCTACCTCGAGTAGCTTAGAGCCTTTGTTGAAAAAAAAAGGAAAACGAAATATCTGACATCTCCTCCTTTTATACCAATACTAAGGCCAAACTGAAGCCGGCTTGTATCGACCAACATAATCAAAGTAAGTCTAGTTCAGCACAAAGGCTTCCCCCATATCTCTCCAGTTATCCCAATTCTGTACCAAGTGTGGCTACCTTACCCCCGCATGCTTCCTAATATCATACGCCCACCCGACTTTCTACCATCCCCTGCTAGGCATGCTTCAATAGGGATCCAGTACACTGCCCTTAGCAGCGGCCTGTTACCGTGGCTTTACAATGTGTACATGCCCTGCCCGAGCCCATTTCTTCCTTTTCATTTCGACTAGGACATCATTAACTCTCATTTTTTCTTCTGACCCTCTCTTCCCTCTTCTTGTCACTCAACGTTACATCCATCATTTCCCTTCCTGTAATTTGCTGCGTTGTCCTGAATTCGAGTTGAATCTTTTTTTTATACTGCACGTTTCTGCTCTACGGGTGAGTACCGGTAAGATACAGCGGTTGAATACTTTTCTCTAAAGGGATATTGGTAAACTGCCTTTCATGACCTCAGAATGCCTGTCAAATTCGCTTCATCCCAATTTTATTCGCCTAGTTATTTCACTGTGGTTGCACAGACCTGTCCTAAGTAGATGTATTCCCCAACCACTTTCAACGCCTTGCCACATATCGTAAACTGTGGTCCTCTTTTGAGACTGTTCCACTTTACCTTAATTTTTGCACATTCATTCTTACACCCACCGTTATGCTTTGTCTGTCTAGGTCCTCGATCATGCTCTGCAATTTACCCGTGTTCTAGTCAGGAAGAAGCTATATACTTTAACTGAAAATGCAGCTTTTACAACAAGTGGCCCCATCATTGGGAAATTTCACAAGGACCCTATGGTGCACTGGCAGCTTATTTAGGTGCGGATTCGAAAGCCTAGGTTACGTCGGCATTCACTTCAGAACCGTGATCACAGAGCATTTTTGTGTACACATCACAGACTTGAATAGAGCGGTGGGAAAGCTTTTAAACGCAATAGGTGGTGCTCAATTTGAACGAGTCCCAAGGCATGCTGGGTACTCTGACTTTCGGGTCATTGGACGAAGTGCGTGTGTATGACGCTCTGCTTGAAATGTGGCGTTTTCAAGCTTGAGTTCGGAACTTCATGTGTTAATATGCGCGAATGGAGTCGTAAAAAAGGGCAGCATGCTCTATGTGCATTATTATCTCTGTGTTTGACGTTCACTATTCGAGTAAAAGGAGAAAAGTGCGAACGTTTCGGCATGAGTCGTCTGTGAGCACTGAAGATTAGGTAGCTTCATCCACTCGCTGAAAAGATCGGCAGTGTTTTATTGTTACTGTGAAGTTGCTACATTGTTCTCTCACATATCCTTGAGTAGATATTTCTTAGAGGTCTCACGCTATCAAGAGATAAATTTTTGTTCTTCCAGCAACCATAGCGTAGGAATATGTACGAGCACGTGGTATTGCGCACTTTTTAGAAGACTGTGATGGCGAAAAGCACATTCCTGGAGGCCTTCAGGTACTTTTTCTACATCCGCTGCGCGGGCTCAGTGATTAGAGCGCATGGAAACGGAGTGGTCGATGCGGCAGAAGGAGACCCTGCAGCCATTTTGCTGTTGTGTACTTTGTGATGGGAACCTAGTCAGGAGAACCACCAACCCGTGTAGGGACAGATGTTCTTTATGGTTGGCACCTCAGCCAGCTGTCAACGCATATGTACACAAATGAAGAAATGCACTGTATGCAAGGTGTTCAAGGTAAGGTAGATTAATAATCACACTAACTGCTGAGCAAAAGATGTGCCTGCCTTGTGCTTTCCGTAATGAAAACCTTAAGTAAATGCAAGGCATTAAAGCCTGTTGCGCAATTTCACTACAAGCGCCACATCCGAAACAAAGTCAGGCACAAGGACACGATAAAAAGACCACACCCAAAAGCAGAACTAGCTCTTGACATAGGCAGCTTTATTGCTGATTTGCGAAAGCAGCAAGTTTTTCAGCTGCTAATGAAAAACTTTTCTTGTTGATTGAGTAATGTCTGATGCAGCTTTTCTTTGCAAAAACTTGTTCATAAATTTTTTTATAGCATGCAATAAATGAGTTCAATGAAGGAGGTCTGAGTGAGAAATAGAAGACTGTAATAAATATATTGGTAGAGCATACGAAAATTTTTCATTGGCTTTTCTAGCCCATACAGAAGCTTGACCGCAATTGATTTCAGCGCCGCGGTCGTGTTCGAACCCGACCTCGAAACCGACCGCGGCGGCTTCGTTTCGATGGAGGCGAAACGCTAATTCGCCCGTGTGCTTTGCGATATCAGTGCAGGTTAAAAATCCCCAGGTGGTCAAAATTATTCCAGATCCCTCATGTCCCTCCTTTATCGCTTCCCTTAAAGTCCAGTTCAGCTTCCATTCAATATGTGAGAAAGATACTGCGCCATTTCCTTTCTCCAAGAACCAATTTTAACTTTCATTTTTTATTTTCTATGTTCTTTTGACTAAATCTTGCAGACTGTTGAACCAAAGGCATTTCCATCCAGTTTTAGTTCAGATGTTAGCACTGCAGCATAGCAGGTACATTAACAGACTTTTTAAACCATTTCCAAGGCATTGCCAATACCCAAATGTCCGAAATGTCTGTGACCACAGTGTATTCTTTGGCTTTTTAAAGCTAGCAGTTTTATAGTATAATTAGTACTCTTGATAACCATAGAGCCAGCAGTTCATAACTGATTGACTCAGTGTGAAAAGAATAATGGTAAATAGTTCTTGTCACTTTCCAAAGAGATCACCTTATCCGTCACTATCCCTCTCCACACAGAGAACACAACGAAACATAACTGCATCATGCAAGTCTACACAAACAGAGAATGTTAACGTAAAACCTTGCTTATAATTTCTACACACTTGCTTAATACTCATGCCTGTAGGTCTGCTGGTGAAAATATGTGTTTTAATTTTGCATGCTGTTAGCAAAAAAAGTTCTCATATAGCAATTTATAAAGCTATCAAGCGCCTGTAAACATATGTCACATTGCGACTTACAAGGTACACTAGTCAATGATACCCCACCGTGGCTGGTGTCGCCGCTTCGGGAGCTGACTGTAGTGATCGCGCGGGCCTTATGTGTTAGCTCTGGATTTGAGCAACTCACATACAGCCCAAATGCCTGAAGAATAAATCATTGAGCCCTTAACACCTTGTCACGTTGTAGGGATGGAGGCGAGTACACATATTTGAAAACCTACGACAGCGCGCTGCAGCCGTTGTCATGCGAGAACAGCGTTGGCACATAAGGGAAGTGGTCAGAGCAAAAAAAAAGGCTGCCACCGTCTGGAAGACGTTGAGGTACCAAGCGTTAGCTGTTTCGTTTACTAGACGAAGAAAGCGAAGAAGAACACGCCCGTTTTCCAGTTACAC